>PVHY01008041.1:0-63868 GCA_004024945.1 Uropsilus gracilis
TCTTTCTTTCTTTCTTTCTTTCTTTCTTTCTTTCTTTCTTTCTTTCTTTCTTTCTTTCTTTCTTTCTTTCTTTCTTTCTTTCGACTAGGTCTCGCTATTTTTGCCTGTGGAGCTGCAGGCTCACATTGCCTGGGGTACCACAGACTCAAGCCATCCCCAGCCTCAGCTTCCCAGGTAGCTGGCATTACAGGTGCGTGCCACCACGCCCAGCTATTTTTTTGGGACTAGGTCTCACTATGTGCTCCTGGCTGGACTCGAACCACGATCCCTACCCCCAGCCGCTTCATAAGCTGAAGCTTACAGGCACACGCTGCTGTGCCTGGCTTGAGAACAGGGTTTTCTTTACTCACCTGCCCATGGGAAGGACAGGGAGAGAGTAAGTGGGGTGGTGGGCAGTTTGGATGAGAAACCAGCCTTGCTTTTACTTGCAGGAGCTTTTGATGGCCAGCACCCTGAAAGGGCTCTGGAGCCAGTACACCTGGGTCTTGGAAAATGGAGGTAGGAGATAGAGACACCCATTGGGTGCACCACTCCCACCTTCGGTCCAGCCTGGTGTCAGGCATTTTGAGGAGCAAGAGATGGTGATGAGCAAAGCTTTGGGGCAGGTTGGGGTATGGGGGCAGGCTGGTGGCAAATGGGCATAGTGAACTTTGCTTTCTAGACCCAAGAACAGACTCCTGGTTCCTGGTGCACTCACCACTCCCTGTCACCCTCCTCTTTGCCTTCTATCTCCTCCTGGTGGCCTTGGGCCCTGCTGCTATGAGCCACCGGAAGCCTCTGAACTTGGCAAGACCCCTTGCTGCCTACAACCTGGGCCTTGTGGTTCTCTCAGGGTACATATTCTATGAGGTAAGTCTGGGGGCCTGCAGGGTTCTTTTTTTTTTTTTTTTTTTGAGACTAGGTCTTTCTATTTTTGCCCATGGAACCACAGGCTCATGTTGCCCAGGGTACCACAGACTCAACCAATCCCCAGCCTCAGCTTCCCAGGTAGCTGGGATTACAGGAGCGCGCCATCATGCCCAGCTATTTTTTTGTGACTAGGTCTTGGTACGTGCCCCTGGCAGGACTTGAACTGCAATCCCTGGCTCTGGCCGTGACTTCCTAGGCTGCCACCTACAGGCATGCACCACCATGCCCGGCCCTTTTGTTTTTGGTTTTGTTGTTGTTTGATTTTTTTTTTTTTTTTTGAGGCTAGGTCTCACTATTTGCCTATGGACCGCAGGCTCACTTTGCCCAGGGTACCATGGACCCAGTCTTGCTTCCCAGGTAGCTGGGATTACAGGAGTGCGCCACCACGCCCAACTATTTTTTGGGACTATGTCTCGCTGTGTTGCCCTGAGCGGGACTCGAACCGCAATCCCTAGCCCTAGCCGCTTCATAGGCTGAAGTTTACAGGCATGAGCCACCGTGCCTGGTTTGGGGCTGCAGGGTACTAAGGTGATTTCTTTTGGGGGGTCCTCAAGAGATGAGGCCAACCAGGATTTTTCTGCACAGAACACTAGAAGTTCTTTTTTTTTTTTTTTTTTTTTTTTTGAGACTATGTTGCCCGGAATAGTCCCAATCCCGCAGACTCAAGTGATCCCCAGCCTCATCCTCCCAGGTAGCTGGGATTACAGGTGCCCACCACCACGCCCAACTGCTTTTTTGAGACCAGGTCTTGCTATGTTGCCTAGGGTAGTCTCGAACACAGAAATTCAAGCGATCCCTGGCCTCTTGCCTCCCAGTGCTTGGATTATAGGCATGAGCCACCACACCCAGCTTTTACTGGAGGTCCTTGATGGGAGTAGGTGAACAGACAATTACTCCTTTTTCTCTTTGACTGTCCTGCCTTCCTGTAAAGACACACACACATCCCCATCACTGACTCCATTTGTCTTTGTCTAAAATTGAAAGCCAGGCCCCTAGATGTGAGCGGCCAGCAGGAAGGACAATCCTGACCCCCTTACAACTCAAAATCTTCCAGTTATCTGTGGCCTCTGCCCACTTTTCTGAGCATGCACTCAACTGCTGTGTAAGGAAATCCGAGGATAACAAACATGGAGGTGGGCGATTAAAAGGCAGGATCAGCCTCATGTGTACCAAGGACAAGCAGGGTGGAAAGGCACTCTCAGAGCCTGGGCTTGTGGTGTTGGGGAAGCTTTTCAGAGAAAGTGGTCACCATTGACTGCATTTTTAAGCACTATGATAATGAAGCATGCACCCAGCACTTCATGCAAATTGGCTTGTCTCAGCCTCATGATACACTACCTGGGCACAGAAAGGTTAAGTGACTTAGCATGGGCAGAGGGCAGAAGTTGGCTTTGCACCAGGGGGATCTTGGCTACAGGGCCTGGGGCCTCAGTGACATCTCCTGGTCCAGCAGAAGAAGACCCTGACAGCCATGCCTCTTTTCCTTTCTGCCCCTTCATCATTGCTCAGCTTTAATCCTTGCTCTAGATACTAGAACCATCTTCCCTAAATGCCAGAAGATTCATGTGACTGCCCAGCATGGCTCCTTGGGCTTCCTGGCCAGCAGGGGTAAAGGTGAACCTTTCTGGTAGATACTTGAATTTCCTTAGTCTTTTCGTGCTTCCAGCCTCAAAACATGACTTATCTCTCCACCAGAAACGCTCTTCTCCTCTGGTGCCCTGGTGTTGGCGGCTGGAAGCAAAGTAGGAGAAGAAAATCACGAGAGAGATTGCCCAGCCATGACAGGGGGGGCCTCATGGAGGTTATGGACCAAAAGGCAATTTATTAACAAAAGAAAGGGATATTTATAGAGAAACAGGATGAGGGTCTGTTGAATTGCAAAGAAGACAAACACAAACCTGAGGGGCAATTAACTTTCTAAAGCCTAAGAGTAATTGAGGAATGGGGAGTATAGGCAGGTGGTCACTATCTCTGATTTAGGGAAGCCTAAATCAAAGGTCAATGCAATAATTCAGTCCCTCAGTTTTCTGGGGACAGGTTAATGAGAGAGGTTTTCCTTGTCTCCTTTGCAATGATCTTTCTGTTTGCAAACACTGCACACCACCCTGGCAACTGTATATCCAGGCCACTGTTACCTCTCAGGAAGCCTTCCCTGGCTCCCCCTGGTCAGGTCAGATTGTCTTCCTCTTTAGTTTTTCACATCTACTCTCTGTGGAGGACTGGGGTGGGCTCCTCCAGATGGTGAGAATCTGGGGCATCTCCAGAGGTGGAATCTCCCCACCTTTATATTCAGTGACTTCCCTCAGTAGCTTGGAATCAGGGGCTAGTATCTAAAGCAGGGCAATTGGCCCACACTATGATCAGCACCCTCACCTACCCAAGAGTCTATGGGACATCGGTCCACAAGTCTCTGTCCGTGGGGTTTTCTCCCCTGTTGTCTCATATTTAAAATGTCTGTCTCCCCCTGAAAACTGCCAGTGCCACAAAGGCAGGGCCCCGTCACACTTTTTAAGGACAAGCTCAGCATCATATCTGACACAGATAACTTGAGAGACACATCCTAGCCGACTGGTCACTAACCACAGTGGTGCGTTACTCTCCTGCCACCAAAATCCTTTGAAAATCTGCTGTGCCTGAGCTCAGAAGCCCTCAGTAGCCCTTTGCCTCTATGACTGGAATACAGAGTCCATCCAAGTGAGGACTTGTGTCTGTTTTGTTGTGTCACAGTGACTCCGAGCTCAGAACACTGCTTGGAATGGCTTCAGTCACATTCAAACCACCCATTGTCCAAAGAATAAACAGATCATGAAATTCAAACTCTTTATTTTTTATTTTATTTTATTTTTTTTGAGACTAGGTCTCACTATTTTTGCCCGTGGAACCGCAGGCTCTTGTTGCCTGGGGTACCACAGACTCAAGCCATCCCCAGCCTCAGCTTCCCAGGTAGCTGGGATTACAGGTGCGTGCTACCATGCCCAGCTATTTTTTTGGAACTAGGTCTTGCTGCGGGCCCCAGGCGGGACTCGAACCATGATCCCTAGCCCCAGCCGCTTCATAGGCTGAAGCTTACAGGCACGAGCCACCATGCCTGGCCTAAATTCAAACTCTTTAAAGCAGACTTCAAGACCCCTCCTCTGGGAGACAGCATTACAGTCCTGCCCAGCCCTTGCTGCCCCTGGTAACTTAGTAGAGGTCCAGGCCCCCTGCGCAATCCTCCTGGTCTCTAACTCTATGCCCTAGGTCTCCCTGTTCTCAGTCCAAGGCTAATTTCTGGAATACTCCCTGTGTTCTACTCTTCAGACGGTATCAGCTTTAAAACTATGGGGGTCCCCACATTTCCATGAGATACTAAGCATCTTGGAAACACGGCAGCCACGTGTCTTTTCCCAACTTCTTAACACCTCATGTAGTAGGTACCTGGTACGGCTCTGTGATCTAAAAACAGATACCAGTCACATGTGTGCAAGTCCCAGTCATGGACCTGGCTGCTCCAGGGGGCTGTGTGGTTAGCAGTCATTGTCCAAGGTTCAGGAAGGGCTGGGCAGGCCGATGCTCTCTGGCACATGTCTGGAGGAGGTGTTGACCCTAAGGACCATGGTGGGACCAGACTTTCTCACACTTTCTTTCCTTTCCTCTCAGTTCCTGGTCACCTCCCTCCTGGCCAAGTACAGCTACTTCTGCCAGCCGGTGGACTACAGCCAGAGTGAGCTCGGAATAAGGGTATGGCAGTGAGTACAGAGAAAGAACCCTGGTGGATGTGGCATCAGGGACTTGTGATGGGAGGCAGTGTGCTCACTGGTTCTGCACTGACTGGGAAAACCTCAGTTTGAAACTCAGATCTGCTGGTTCCTTACAGCATGAGCCTGGTGGCTTACTTATCTAGCCTAGGCCTCATGTGTTTCAGCAACTAAACGGGGATAATAATGCCTACTTGATGAAAGGAAACCATTGCAAGAAGGTTAAAGCTGACAGTGCATGAATATGTCTAGGGCTGGGCTTGGTACCTATTGAGTGGTAGGTATTTTATTATTCTCAGCTGTTCTCTGTTTCCAGTGGAAGCAGAACAAAAGGCTTCCTTGCAGCAAAAAGAAAAAAAAAATCTTAGCTGAGACATGACAAGTTACCAGGTAGCAGCTAGGATGTTGAGTCAAGGGGTGCTGAGCGATGGGGCAAATTCCTGCAGCTCTAGTATGGTGCACAGATCAGCAGCCTCAGGGACTCAGGCTGGGAGACTGCCCCAGGCCCAGTGCACTGATTGAGAATCTGCTTCACAACAAACAAGATTCCCCGGACCCCTGTGCGCCTCAGACTTCCTGGCTCTAGACTGGGGGAGCTTGGGGAGGGCTCCTGCTAGTGCTTCCAGCCGTCTCACCCCTCTATCCCTCACCACCAGAAATCTCCCTGCAGGGAGGCGGTCGTTGTGCGGGTGGGAGGTGCAGAGGGATCATGAGGACTAGACAAGAGTCTGCCCGCCAGCTTGAGCTGCAGCGCAGCGTCTGACTGAGCTTCCCCTTCATGCCCAGCAGATGGCGAGCGTGTGCTGGTGGTGTTTCTTCTCAAAGGCCATCGAACTGCTGGACACAGTAAGAACCACCTTTCCTCTTGTTGCACGGAGTTGGCGCTATAATCTGGGAGGTACATGCAGCCCCCGGGACTGCTTACCTTCGTGTCTCTGCGGGTGTTCTCGAAGTTTGCTCAGACCCCTCCTGGGGCTGATACTGGAGCCAGACAGTGCTCTAGTGCCTGGTAGCTGGGGTGGAGTAAGGGAAGGCTGTTCACTACCACAGGCTCCCCCTATCTACCTCTTTATCCACACACCTGAAAAAATGATAGTTTTTTTTATTACCATTGGCCACCAAAGTCCAGGTTAAATGACAATGGACAAAATGTTATCAGGTAACAGGGGTACCAGATAGCAAGCATTCAGGTTAGATTCCCTGGAGGTAAATCCAGGAGGCTGGTGGGGCTGAATGGGGTGGGGCGAGATCATAATTTGGGGTAGTGGTGAAAGGAGCGGATCTTACCAATCTCATCAAAATGGAGCATGAGCAGCACACATAAGGGAAGTGGCTTTCATGGCCTGTGTATCTAGCTCCTGAGTTCTCTCCCAAGTGCCCTGAGAGGTGGCTAGGATACTGCAAATAGCCGGTCCCCAGAGTGACCACCTATTATAGCTGCGATAACTGCAGCCTTGGACAAACAGCCCAACAGTCTCAGTCTGCCATTTGGGAAATGGAAACAGGAAGGTTGTAAACCACATCGCTCTGACTTTTGCACATCCAAAGCCCCTGGCACCGTGTAACTGATATCTCCCTTGGATTTTCGCTGTTCTTCGGTCAAGCAGGTAGAATCACTCTGTCTTTCCTGAGTGGCAGGTTCTAGGAGGCTTGAGGTTCTAGGAGGCTCTGGCTCTGAGTTTGATGTTTTGCTTCCTTGCCAGGTCTTCTTCGTGTTGCGAAAGAAGAGGGAGCAGATCACCTTCTTGCATGTCTACCACCATGGCACCATGCTCTTTAACTGGTGGGCTGGGGTCAAGTATGTGCCTGGTGGGCAAGGTAAGCAGCCTGGGGTGGGGGGGGGTCTCCCTGCTCTGTCATGATTTGACTCCCCTTCAGCATGACAGCCAGGTAACTGCTCTGCTCCTATTTCATCTCTATTGTTCCTTTGAGCTCTTTGATGGGGGAAGAAGAGGAGGGTGGGCCAGCATGGGGCCCTCAGTCTAGAGGTCACAGAGGGAGGTAGAAGGGTTCTCACTTAGCAGCCTAGACAGCCTGCATGGAATCATGGCCAGCCTCAGGCCACACGTGCCATACCTCCTCATGACACAACCTTCCCAAGGATGGTCTGTGTAGGATTTATAGAATTGCTCTCTGCAGCTTAGAGAATGTGGAAGAAAAAGCCAAGACCACAGCGAGGTCCACTCTGCTATTCTCCTTGGCCTCCCCCACCCCCTCTGCAGCCTTCTTCGTTGGGATGCTGAACTCCTTCGTTCATGTCTTCATGTACCTGTACTACGGGCTGGCCAGCCTGGGGCCCTGCATGCGACACTACCTGTGGTGGAAGCGACATCTCACCACCCTGCAGCTGGTGAGACAACCTGGCCTGCTTCTGGGTCTGTGTTGAACCTGGGTTCCGTTCTGGGCTGCCCCAGAGGCTTGATCTATGACCATGAACAAACAGGTCCTTATTGCTGGGGCTACCATCGTTTCCCAGTTTGCAAAGGTCTCAACAGCAATCTAGTTAGATCCTAGAAGCAGCTCGGCTCACTGATTTGATGTAGAACCTGGAACTCGTGGCGTTCATACTTCAGGCTTCATTCTTACCATCTGTGAAATGAGGAGACTGGGCTAGGTGGCCTCAGATAGCCTGCAAGTCTCTGATCCCTGACTGACCCAAGCAAGATACTTCGGATCACAGTTAGGAGAGAAATGGGAGTCATGCTCCACTAAGTGTCACGTTATTCTCTTCTGAGCCATAAGTAGTCCTCCTGCTGTGGACAGACCTTCAGACTTGCAGCAAGTCTTTCACTGCTCATTTATCTCTCTCCTCTTGCTCTTTCTCTCTCGCAGGGTCAGTTTGTAGCTATTGCTGCCCACTCTTCCTACAATCTCTTTGCCGAGTGCTCCTTCCCAGATGGATTCAATATGGCTGTCCTCCTGTACTCCCTCAGTCTCATCCTCCTCTTCCTCAACTTCTACCACCAGACGTACCTCAGAGGCAAGCAGAAGAAGCTCACCTAAGAGACTGGACCACAGGACTGAGCTAAACAGCCTGTGAGGCTCACAGTCCGCCTATACTGAGTAGATTCCTCTGGGGTTGAATTTCATACTATGAATGAGAGAGAACTGCCTTCTTTGCAGAGATCAAAGGGAAAGAAATGGACACAAATTTCGGTCTTGACTTTAGTTTCATGTGAATGTGTAACTATTCATCTTCTTTCTTATTAGACTGAGGGCCTCATGGGAAGGACTGCATTTTTTCTCAATATTCCCCTCCTGACACAGCCCCTCAATAAATGTGCATATGGACCCTTTTCCTCCAGGACTGACAATCATGAGCTCTGATGATCAAGGCTGGGATTGGAAGTCAAGGCTGGCTTAGCTGTTAGCCCTTCAGGGAAAACAAGTATATTTAGACTGGGTGTGTGATTCTAATGTGGTTGTATGAATGTCTGCCTATCTTGTCCTTCTGTCTGTTCACTGCTGCCGGAAAGTGTACTAATATAGTTGTGTAGTTCTGTGTTTGTGAATGGGAGAAAGAAAGGAATGTCAGCATGTGTCTGAATACTTGTTTGCAAATAGACATATGTTTCCATTTGCGTTTCACTTTGTGTTTGCTTGTCTTTTCTGTAATTCTCTGAAAGTGTCCTACTGGTAAATAAAGCCACTGGGTGTGATTACTCTCCTACCTCAGATCAGAGACATGGAAGACTGGAAGACCTCTGAAAATATGATCCACTGAGAGCTTTCAAATGAATGTAAAAAAAAGGTAAAACACATGCAGTTATCCACTTATCCAGAGAGGGAAACTGAGTAGCAGCAGAGAGGACCATGTGGCTGCCATCACTGTGTAGCAGAAGTAAACTTCTACAGAACCTTTTTGAACTGAAGCTGGATGAGTCTCTGGAAAGCATTTTGCCTAGAAGCAGGCTCCCATACTCCCATATGCTTTTATTCTTTATCATTTCTCCTCTTAGTGCCTTCCCTCCACAAGGTAAGCCTTACTATGTGAGGCCTCAACAGCCAAGGCTTTTAGACAACAGTTGAAGGTTATTCAAAGCTGTTTACGGAGTACTTATCTGTCAGGTACTCTAGTTAATTAACTCGAGGCCAGCCAGGACTGCATCCTGTGAACAGCATTCTTAGAGAAAATTTCCCCTAAGTTACGCAGGATATGAACACATCCCACACACTTTTCCATAGGCAGGTTGAATGCCTTTGGAGGTAGGTGCCTATTTTAAGGCCAACTTCTTTTTCTAAACACATTGGGTTAAAGTCTATTATTTGCTTAGCAGCTAGGAGAAGGGAAAAATTCGTCACTGCAGAGGTCAGAGAGTCAACATTTGTCCAGTTCTTTACAATTGTCTTTCACTGATTAAGCAGTGCACGGAGTGATTTGTTCAGGTCACCTGTGAACGAAATAAGGTTTTGACTGGGGAACTCTGATGTGGGGCAATGTGACAGAAAGTGTTGGGGAAAAAATTCTCAATGAGTTGAAGGTGCCCTCCTGTTTTTAACCTGCACTATGATGTAAACTCTACCTGGATCAGGAACATGCTGTAATAATTACTTCTCAGTATAGAAAATTGTGTGACCCCTACAAAACAGAAAGTTAATTGTATATTGTATCTGTCAGAACATTGTCAAATACCTAATTAAAATCATCGAGTTCAGCTCTATAAATGTCTTAAGATAATGCTAAGCAAGGGCAATGGTTAGGTTTTTAAATACACAGTAGGGTTGGGCTTTTGCCAGAGAGTGTCTCTTTGCAAAGACAGGGTTACTCAGAGTACTCATGAGAATGTCCTGTGGAAAGAAGTGAGGGGTGTCCCCTTATCCCCTTGAAGTAGAACAGGAACTCAGCATGTTTTGAAACAAACTGACTAAAGCCAACTGGTCAAACCCTACTGGTTGATCTCACCCCAGCTCCCCTAGTTGTAAAACTCTGATCTTATCTAACAAGAGATCAGGGTGCTTTTGAGTCACAAAATTGGTGAAACCTTATTATTCCATAATTTGTCAACTCCTGTCCCTTTAGTTAAAGAAAACTGGCCAAAAATCATTCTCTGGTCTGTAAATTCATCACCCATTGTTAAGCAGAACTGGCCTAGACTCATTTTTCATATGTGAATCAAGGCCCCCTTTGTTAAGAAAAAGTTGTCAAAACCCATTCAGGAACCCGTCAGGGAGTGCCTGTCTCCTTACATAGAGCAGGTGTTTACACCAGCAGACTTGGGATAGAAGGAAAGATTCTCCTATGACTCTGTCTTCCCCACTTTTTAAATTAGAAATAAAGCTGCATTTCTTTTCCTTTTTTGAGACTAGGTCTCGCTTTGTTGCCCAGGGAACCTCAAGCTCACGTTGCCCATGGTACCATGGACTCAAAGCAATCCCCAGCCTCAGCTTACCAGGTAGCTAGGATTACAGATGCATGCCACCACGGCCTGCTATTTTTTGGGACTAGGTCTCACTATGTGCCCCCCAGTGGGACTTGAACCATGATCCTTGGCCCCGGCCGCAGCTTCCTAGGCTGCAACTTACAGGCATGCGCCACCATGCCTGGCCTAGAGCTGCATTTCTAATTCACCTTTACTGACCCACATAAATCCTTTCTTTTGTGGAACTCAAGAACCTCAAGGTCCCTTAGCATGCCTGGGCCCCAACACCCTCACCTCTTATCAGAGTACAGTAAGTCCTCACTTAACATGGTCCATAGATTCTTAGAAAATGCAATTTTTATAAATGGAACACATAAAATAAAACCAAATTGATCATATGGTAATTGAGATAAAGATTAATAGTAATATCTTACGAATATTTCTGAAATCGGGTAACAAAAGAAAGGCTTTATGCCTTAACTTGAAACACATCTGCCTGCTTCTCTCTACCAAGTTTAATAGCATTTACCTTTAACTTGAACTAGACACTCCTATGCCTGCTTCTCTCCCTAGGAAGCAGGCTCAAAACAGTTCATTAGTATTTTCACTGTTCACCTCCACCATTGGTATGCAAAAATCAGCTACCTGCTTCTCTCAGCTTTCTTCCCCTTTCAGACCTAAAAGGAAAAACTTAGAAACACAGTTTAAACTTTAAACTAGCTTGCCTCAATTTACCCTCTTTTAAACCTTTGTGGGTTCTTTCCACCATCCCCAGTCTTCTCACAAAAATCCCAGTCGAAGCAATACTATCAGTGCAGACTAATCTATTTCTAACAAAGTGATTTCCTAATTGCTACAAAGGAAACGTAAGTAAATCTCAGATTACTTTAATATTGTCCAAAACCTTTCTCAACATGGCCCAAAGTTCTTTCCCAGATTGCCTAAAAATCCTCAGTCTCTCGGTCCTGATCATCTCAAAAATGTCCAATCAGAGTTCATCTCCAGATGCTGGAAGACATCTTCCTTTGGCGTGCTCCTCCTTCTCTTCCATGCTGTCTTCTCCTTGTCCTCCAGGTAGTAGAAGAAACTTCATGGTACTGGACTCAGCAAAGTTCACTTTCTTCTCAGGCCTAACTTTTGCACGGCCTCTTCCAGACATACGTCAAACTCAGCAAAACAAACTCCAACATGGAGTTCAAATCTGCAAACTCCTTAACTGACTTTAACACACATGCTGCTAGCCTGGGTCCACCAAAGGCTGCAGGCCCCAAGCCTTGGCCACATGGCCAAGCTCACATGGTTCACATTTTCAACCTACAAAATCGCACAAAACCAAACCTGAATCTGAATCTCCATCCCATAGAATCTTTCTTTCTTTGTTTCAGACTCCTTGTATCTTCTTTCTGTTTTCCTGCCTTCTGAACAGCTACTGAATTATTACATTGCAAAGAAAAAAACCTATTTTACTTCTTCTTCCCCCTTGTATCTTTCTGAAAGGAAATTCTTATTAAGGCCATTCTCACATTTTAGCATATCTTCCCTGAAATCCACAATCTTAAACAGGAGACAGTGGGGGGGGGGTGTGCTCCCTATCATTTCTACTTAGAAAAAAAATCACCTTGCTTCCTACCTTTCTACCAAATTTCTAAATAAAAAAAACCCAAAGTGCTTCTAGTGCTGAACAATCATTTGTATTCATTTTCCAATCCACTTATTCCAGTTCAGGGTTGAGGGTGGCCAGAAATGACCCCAGTCACTCAGGGTGGAAGGAGGGTACCCATCCTGGACAGATGCTTTCCCACACAGGGCACATGTGCACTCTCTCTCTCTCTCATGCACAAGCGTGCACAACACACACACAAGACATGCACACTGGGTTCATTTAGACACACCAATAAACCTCACACACATGTCTTGGGAATATAGAAGGAAACTAGAGTACCTGGATGAAACCCATGCAGACATGGGGGATGTGCAAACTTTACATAGAGTGGTCCCTAAAGGAATCAAGATTCCTCCCTCCCCATCAACCTTATAATGAAATGACTCACTGAACAAATAGAGCTATTTGAGAACATGCTATACATCTAATTGAGAAAATAAAAACCACTCAAATAGAGCAACCTCCTGATGGTCTCCTGACAGCTCAGTGAAGACCCCTCCATGTCCCAAGTGAAATCAGGTAAAAAGAAAAAAAAAAAAAAAAACTTGTTGACTTCAAAAAGAAGCATATATATATATATATATAGCATATATATATAATATATATAATATATAATATATATAATATATAAAAGCATATATATATATATATATATATAATTCCAATTACTTTAACATTGTCCAAAACCTTTCTCAACATTGTCCAAAGTCCTTTCCCCAGATTGCCTAAAAATCCTCAGTGGGTCAGTCCTGATCATCTCATCAACATCAGTCAGTCAGAGTTCATCTCCATGATTTCGAAGGCATCTTCCTTTGGCATGCTCCTTTGGCGTGCTCCAACTCTTCCATGACGTCTTCTCCTTATCCTCCTCCAGGTAGTAAAAAGAAGCTCTAAGAATAGTACCAGAACCAGAAAAGTTCACTTTCTTTTCAGGCCTGACTTTTGAACGGCCTCTCTCAGACACAAGTCAAACTCAGCAAAACAAACTCCAACATGGGCTTCAATTCTCCAGACTCCTTAACTTCCTTTAACAGACACACTCCTAGCCTGGCCCAGCTAAAGGCTGCAGGTCCCAGGCCCTGGCCACATGGCCAAGCTTACATGACTCACATCTTCATCCCACAAATGGCAGAATCAGAATCTGAAATCCAAAACCAGAATCCAAGTCCTAATCCGAATCCCTTTCTTTGTTCCAACCTTCCTTATATAGCCTTATTTCTGTTCCCCCCCCCCCCTTCCAAGAACAGCTCCTGAGTTATCACATTACAAAGAAAAAACCTGTTTTACTTCTTCCTTCCCCCTGGTATCTTTCTGAAAGGAAATTCTAATCAAGGCCATTCTCACATTTTAGGATATCCTCCTTAAAATTTGCAATCATAAACAGGAGACAATGGCAGGGTAGGCACCCCCTATCACAAGGACAGGGAGGCAAGAGGACAAGTACTCTGGAGTAAAACAAGGGAAGATTCCTGGATCCAGGAGTAGAGACCACATAGGTGTGGCCCTTGCAGGCCAGACTCACAGGGGAGCCTGCCCTGGGCTCTTGGAAGTGGCAGCTCTGTTCAGGGTCTGTCCTTTCTGACCTTCCTGACTGGGGACACCTGGGGCAGTTGCAACCTCTCCATGTGCCCTTTCACCGGTGCTGGAATTCAAGACAGGAGGTACATGAGAGCCAAAAATAGATTCTGACAGAACAGGGAAAATAGCGAAGCCACATGAAAAATGCTTGAAAAGATAGAGGTGACTTTTTAGCAATAAACAAGTTTGAAGTTTGCTGGTCCTCTTGTTTCAGGGCCATCCCAAAGGGAAAAGGGCATGGCTTGCTGTGAGTCCTTGCTGGCTCTGAGTGCTAAACAAAACTCAGAACAAGATCCAAGGGCAAGCACACATAAAAAAGGCTAATAAAGGCTTATTTACAAGAGAAGTGAAAAGAAGGGGAGCAGAGAGAGAGAGACAGACAGACAGACTCTCTCCCCAACATTTGTATAAGCAGATTTTTTTTTTTCAGTAAGTACATTTGCTTCACCATTTCCTCAACTCCACACCCATGGACCCAAGTGGCCTTGGGAGCTGGCCACAATGAGCTTCTCCCTCACCCCCACCCGCCACCCCTCGAATAGAGATTCTGATAGGAGGGGTTTGAGCACATGGCTGTTCAGTTCCACCCCGTTCCCACTGGCCAGTCTAATGCTACTGCCTGTAGTTGGCAGCGGGGTAATGTTAGCAATGCCCTCTTTTTATGGGGAAGTAGCTGTCACAAAATTTTTATCCATCTGACTGCTCCAGATGGATAGGTAGGGAAGGAAGCAAACTGGTCTTGTCCCAGAGTGGCAGTGAAAGAGGACCTGAAACAGAAACTTAATCCAAATAAAAAATAGGGAATCACCAAATCATCCTGTGTGGCTCCATTTCTCAAAGTGAGCACCAGAACATCGGAAGTGTGTATCCCAATGTAAGTCAAAACGCTTTTGTAAAACATAATTAAATTTTCTACATTTAAAAATTCATCCCCACCTAAGTACGCACCTTGTTTCATACTATGGGTTTATTTGGGGTTCACAGGCTCTGGAGTAGGACTCAGAGGGGGGGGGGTCAGTAACAACCTTTGCATCAATAAGTGGATGGTAGCTGTGAATGGCAGTAATCTTACATCCACAGCTGTCAAGTTCCCAGTGACCTTGGTATCTACCAGCTTTTGAGAAGTGACAAAAATGCCTCGCAGAGGTGACAAGAGACTTGCCTGAGCTGATATCCTGTCAGAGCCAGGGGAGGAGCCCAGCTTACTGACTGCCTGTCCAGGGCCCTTGTATCTCCCAAGACCAGGTCCAATGAAGTTTTTCCCATAAATAGAGCAGTTTGGTTATTTGCATTCCATCTCATCTTCCTGCCTTCTCACACCTCCTAAAGTACTCTTTATACAAAGAGTACTTCTGTGTTACTAAAAGTTACTGTGTAGCCCAGTAACCACAAGGATTCACTGGGTGAAAGAGCAAGAAAAAGATACAGAAAAATAAATGTCAAAAATGCTTGCTTTATTTTATTCCCCCCCCCCCCACCACTGGAGTTTTTCTTTAACATATAGACAGATAAAATATACGTATCTTGCTTTGACTGAAATATGTAGAGTGAAGAATTTTCAGCAGATACAATACACTTATTTGAATGATCTTACTGTAGGACAAAGCTTTCAGGGTCCAGTTATTTAGCTGGTGCACCTACATTTCTATAATCTCCTTCCTCTTCAGCCTAAGAGGTAATTGTTTTTGTGACTGAAATAACTCTCAGTGCTATCTTCCTTTTGGCGAGTACAAGCCTTATTTGGAAAAATCAACATCAGCAAAAGAGGTGGTTGGAATTTTTCAAAATGCCTCTTTTAAAAGAAAGAAGGGAACTTGCTACCTGTCAGTCTGCAGGGCCCTAGGAGGGGAAAAGGAAGACAGGGTGGCACTGGAACCCCAGTGTCAGAGCTGAAGATGACCATTCCTGCGAGACTGTTCCACCAGCTGCCACAGTTGCATGGAGTCATATTCCTGCAACTAATTTTTTTTTTTTGAGACCAGATCTCTCTATGTTACCCAGGGTAGGTTCAATCCCATGGACTTAAGTGATCCTTGGCCTCATCCTCCCAGATAGCTGGAATTATAGGTGCCCGCCACCGCGCCAAGCTGCACAGACCAGGCCTCACTATGTTGCCCAGGGTAGTCTTGAACCTGCGAACTCAGGTGATCCCGCCCTTGAACTACAGCCATGTATCACCACACCTGGCTGCAACTAATTCTTTAGTCACATACTCATCCCAGTACTTTGACTTCTCTACAGTCAGTTTCTGCAAATGGCCACCAGGTTACTGATGAACCCTTCTCCCTTACCCTCTGCAAATTCTATGGCCTTTAGTCTTCGTCCAGCAGGGAAATACACTTCCTACCCTGTTGCTTAAAAAAAAAAGTCACAGTGATATTTGTGACTAGGCAATTAAGTCTGGCTGCATGGCTTCACTATATACATAGCACAGCAAATGTCTTCAGGGGTCTTTGCAGCAATCATCAATGGCATAAAGTAGATGAAACTAAAGGTTTCTTTAGTTGTATGTTTTTATATTTGCTTTGTGAACCTTACAGCTTGTGAAAATGTGATGCTCTGGAGGGGCTTGTGTGGGGTTTCAAGCATTGCCGTGAGCGGTGGCTTTTTCAGGATTCACTTGGCTGGCTGAGCTGTTGCCCAGAATTCTGAAAGTTGTGTGTTCAGGTTAGAGCAGGAAACATTTTAAGTGGCAGCTGTGCTGATCTCTGCTCTCAAGAGGTTGGAACATGTACTTTTGTCACTCACACACTATCTTCTGGCCACTGGTGTCCTTGACCAGGTGGACTTGCCAGCCTTCCTCTCAACTTCTCTGATTGCTGTGCCACGAGTGTGTCTAGTGCCATGTCAGAGGGCCAGCTTCTCCAGCAGGACTGGCTATCACCCAAGCCATGGGTAGTGAGGCTGGACTGGGTTGCCCTGTGGACTGTCCTCACCCATTTCCTCCTTCTTCTCCTTCAGCTGTCAGCCCCAGGATCAAGCTCCAGGATCAGAGAGAAGTCACAGCCTCCCAGAGACAGTTCATCAGTGGCTGCAATTGTGCAGGGTCATGTCCTGTGACTAATTCCTAGTGACCCCTTTTAGCACTTGACCATCTCCTACTAAACCCGGTTCTCCCTGCTTGTAGACAAGCCCCACAAACTCCCAAAGCCCTGTGATAAAAGGTCAGATAAAGCCAAACTAATAACAAAGCTAGCCTCCTGACTACAGAAGGAGGCTGGGGGAAGGAGCAGCACGAGAACAAAGCAGAGAGGGAACACAGTGGGCTACGGATTGTGGTGGAGGACTGAGTGCTTCAGTAGTGGGTATGGTGTGGTTACAACACCTGAAGGGGGTGATCCTATACCCCTAAAACACAAAGGTGTGAATCAGCTATCTCAATTTAAAAAAAAAGAAAAGGAGTTGTTGTCTTAAGGGGGTGTAACTCTGCCCCTGCAGGATAACTGGAGGAAGGAAGAAGGGCAGAGCAGCTTTATAAAGAGGGCTTTATTTCAGTGGGCAGAACAGCCCCAGTGTAAACACTGTGAACTTCACTAGGCGCCAGTTGCAACTGCCTGGGAAACTGCATGGCTGTTTTGAAGACCCAGGTCTTCACTCCTTCCCTCAGCAGTGCAGTTAGACAAGAAGACATTGCAGATTTTACAGTTACCACTTAGGACATATGATAACAGAGATCTGAAATTTTGGGGTTTCAAGGTTGAGAACTCTCAATTTATAAATTAAGAATAACTGGAAAGCACGTATGTGGCCCAACAGTGTTGTTCCTCTTCTTTCTCCTGCTCTTTCTTCCTTCTAATAACAGGAGAAAATAGCTGAGATAATGAAAAAGGAATTAAATATGAATGTGCAGACCTGCACCATGCACCCCCTCATTTTGCTGGGAGATCTGAGAAAGGGAAGACCTTGGTGAAGCACAGGGAGATGCCAAGTCTTGTCAAGGAGACACTGGATGTACAAACTGACAGGAGCCAGACAACATATAAAAATAGAATTCTGATCTGCACCCTGGAGATGCAGGAATGAAATGGAGTAAACTCAGGGAACAGGGTTCATCAGGGTGGTGGGGTCTCACAGGACACATAAAAACACAGGACAAGAAAAAATTAAAATTAACAAATTGGTGGTAAGAATGAAACATAAAGCAAGGGAGGAGGAGGGAGGGAGGGAGGGTGAAATCACAGGAGGGATGAGCACCAGGGAGCTTGATAATGGTTCACTGGTGATATGGTGGTGGAGAATTTTGGGGTATACAACGACGTCAGAATATATATATATATATATAATACATATAGTATATATAGTATATAATATATATAGTATAATACATATAGTATATATAGTATATAACATATATAGTATAATATATATTATATATATATAAAATCAATAAAAATAATACAGGTCACAGCCTGAAAGCCTGATGAGACTCAATAAAGAAGAGGAGTTATTTACATAAGGAGTGATAGAAAGGAGCTTTAAAAGAGTGAGAGGGAGAGCAGCAGTTTTCCCAGTGACACCTCTCCTCCCTAAGGCTTAACTATGCCACAGAAGCCCCAGCTGGGTCCTCTCCCTGGCCCTCGGGACGCCAGGGGCGGAGTCTCCCAGAGAGAGGTGGGCCGAGTGCCACCTACTGGCTGGGGTGCCGCTTCTCAGTGGGGCCAGGAGGGGAGCGAGGCTGCCGGTTCTAAGCCAGGCTTTAGGAAGTCAAACCACCATCTCTGAGAACTGCTTCTGGAACAGTCGGCCCCAAACACGGGAATTTGATCTATAACTGACAGTTTCCCGAGCTTGGATCCCTGCTTTCAGCTTAAAACTGTACACACAGCTAAGTGTGCACGCTAACCAACTGCCCCCGAACCAGTCTCCAATCAGGACGCACCTGGGGCCTTCCCACCTTCCATTCTCAACTTTTCCCACCTTTGTCTGCCAAAATGCAAGCGCTGGTAGTGGAGTCCCTGCTCTCAGCAAACTCTGCTAACCTTTGCTGTTCTCCTTAGGCTCCACATCTGGAAGTCTCCCGTGCTAACGCCTTGCGGCCTTCAGGTTAGGTAGCTCCTGAGGTTCCCGGACTTTGCCCGAGCCCGGGAGGCATAACTCTATCCCATGATATCTGGGGCTAAAAAAGTATTTGTTGTTTATCTAAAATTCAAATATAACTGGGGCTCCTTCATTTTATTTGCTATATCTGTTACAAGGAGAGCAATTAAAAGCTCTCCCACAAATAGAGACAGGAGGGTTAAGAGAGAAGAGAGGCGTGAGAGAGCCCTGGAGAGTTAGATCTAGGAGAGACAGAGGTCACCCTCCCAAGGACTGGAAGAGGATGGGCTGTGCCCCAAGAGACCTCCAGGAGAGGGAAGGACCCTGAAGCTAGAAGAGAAAGAAGGGTTCTGGTGGAGCAGTATGAGACTAAGACTGAGAAGGTTTAGAAGCAGGTGCTAGTTCTTACCAAAGCTGCCACTATATTTGTTTAAACACCACTCTCTCTGTCTCCCCTCCACTCCCCAATCTTGAAATCAAGCCCTGGAATAAGGGAAGGGACAGGAGAAATATCCTCAATATGACTGACTGAGTTGTCAACACAAAGTGACCTTTTAGGACGTCTAGAGGAATGTGCTGACGTTGCTGAATTAGTCTGGCTTACCCTGAAATAACTAGATTCACTTTCTGCATCAGTCAGAATGAAACCTCAATACTAAAAAAGTTAACCAGGCTATCAGAACATTTAAAGAAATCACTATTTTGTACACATGAATTCATTGTGAGACTTTCAAATATTCAGACCCATCATATATACCTGATCATTTTAAGCACCAGCTAGAGAAAGATGTGAAACCTTTTGAAAAAACGTCCCCATCTCATCCCCCTAACCTCATTTCCCACTCTGGCAATTTCCTGGAGGAGCAGCTTTCTCCAGAGAGATCTACTGAAACTTAGTTCACTTGACCTGTATTGTGCAAATAACAGTGCTGTTTTTCATTTTCTAAATGATTAATTGCATCACTATATTGAATCGACTTGAACCTTGACATTCACCTCCCACCTCTTTATATCAACATGCTTCGCTATGATCTCCATGTTTGAATTGCTGACATAAAGCCTACTTTGCTTTCTGTGTTCTTCCTATGACTTTGTACTAGCTTAGGAGATTGATGATGGTGGTGATGGGCAAGATGACAGATATCATCAAATAAAAAACACTAATTTGAAAGGAAACCTATACTCCCATGTTGATTGCAGTACTGTTTACAAGATATGGATACAGCAGAAGATATGGAAAGAATCCAAATGACCCCAATAGACGAATGAATAAAAAAGTTATGGTATGTTTATGCAATGGAATATTACTCAGCTGTCAAGAAAGACAAACATGTCATTTGCAGCAACATGAATGGAGTTGGAAGTGATTATGCTTGCCAAAATTAGTCAGAAGGAAAAAGATAAATATAGGAACATCTCACTTATATGCAGTATACAAAGACATGGAACAAAAGGTTGAGAAAAAGTACAAACTAGCAAGCTGATCATAGAACTGAAGTGTACAGCAAAGGATGGGAGGCAGGAGGAGTAAAACAGGGGAGGATGAACACAAAGGAATATGGTGATAGTTGAAGGATGATAGAATGATGGTTGAACTATATAAGGGCTGCAATGATGTAAGAACAAATGTAATTAATAAATATTTTATAATAATAACTAATTTTAGCCAAAAAATGAGAGAAGGAAGCCTCAGGGGGTTTCAGTAACTTGCTCAGCATAACAGAGAATAAGCGATGAAAGATTTAAACCCAGGTTTGTCAAATTTCAATGTGATTTTCCCACAATGCCTCACTGCCTGGCCTCCACAGTTCCTTAATTCACAGGAAATTCCTGCATCCTTTGGTTGGCTCTAATTATAGTCTTTCTAAAAAGGAATGTGCTGGGCCTCCTTCCTGGCATTGACTGCACCTCACTGGGAATGCCGGGCATCTTTAAAATTTCATTTATTAATAAACACTTATATAATGCCTGTTGTGTGCCAGACACTGATTGAAGCAGTTTACAAATATTAACTCATTTAATCTTTATAACAACCACTAAGTTTCATGATACTATCATTATTATTATTCATTATTACTCTCATTTCATAGATAAAAAAAAACTAAGACTAAGAAAAGTTAAGTGACTGGTTCAAGGTCACACAACCAGTAGAGACAGATTTTACATCTACTAGCCTGGGGTATGACCTCTCTTCCTACAGAAGTTTAGACTTCTTACCCTAGCCTTATCTTTAACTATTTCCTGTGAGTTCCGAGAGGATGATGGGGCTCAGAAATTCATGGAGAATAGGCCCTGGATAAGCCCAAGTTTTTAAAAATATCGTTCAGCTGGCATGGCTGAACGGCTCCTGGCATTTATCTGGTCAGTTTCAAAACAAAACAGAAACCAGGCTCTTAATTTCTAGTATTTGCTAAGTGCTTATTGCCTCCAAGAAAGATCCTTCTTTAGATACTGCAAACCAAATCTCTAGCATCACTAGCTGCACTGGTCTTTCTCTCCCGAGCTTTCTTCACATCGTCTTACCTTTCCTGGTCTCAGTCAAGTTGTTCTGGCATGCGTGGTGCAGGGGGAGGGAGGAACCGGCAGGGGGCGATGTCTTCTCTGAGGAACACCCCTCCCAGCCCCCTTCTAAATGAGAATTGAAACAGGTGGAGAGTCTCTTGGAATCACTTGGTTTAGAAAACATGCCAGACACCCCACCCTCTAAGGACCCTTGTGTGCTACCTGGAAACTCTCCTGGCCTATAGATCATTTGCACCTTTGTAACTGACTTTTCCCCAATAGGTCTCAACAGGTACATGAAGGAAGCAAGGGTAGGGTGGGAGGAAAATATAGAAAATTTGGGAGAGAAATGCATTAAAAAAATGCCTCTGCTTTAGAACTGTTCAGCGGAGGTGACCCCCTCATAACTTCTTGATAAACCTTTGACAGTTTGCCTAACCATGTTAACTCTTCCCTTTCCATGTCCATAAAGTAGGTTTAATAATATGTGAACTCGTAAGGTTGTTTTTGAAGCTTAAATGCCATCATGCATGTAATAAGTATTCGAAGCTGGGCACATAATAAGACCTCAAAAATGTTAACTATTATAATGACATCATAAAATCCAACTTAAATGCAATTTACTATTTTACATAAACACCAGTATAATCCATGCCCTCAATGTCCTATTTCCTATTTAGAGAGGCAAAATTGCTTGCCCAAGCCACACAGCTAGTAGAGGTGCAGAGAGGAGCTCAAATTCTTTTCTCCCTTCCAGAATCATACCTATGACATTGTCTAGAGATAGTATTAGCAGCCACCCCCCCATCTCTGTCTGCACCCACCTACCTCCTGCCGCACACACATACACACACACACACACACACACACATGCATACATGGCAACTTCACCTGTTCCCCAGCTCTGGGAAAGCAGTCCTCATGACCTAGTAATGGGTTTGCAATAGGGTCCAACCGAGTAGAATAATTCTAGGGAGTAAGAGCAGTCAGGCGCACTGGACCCATTTGCCAGCCATTCTTTGTTGGCAGAGACAAAGACACTGAAGCTTAGTTGGAAAACTCAATCAGTGATGGCTGAGTCCCAGCTGAAAGCGTGCAAGTCCCTATTGTGAACCTAAATATCATATTCCTCCTAGCGGCATCAGCCTTCTAAAAATAAGAAAGTTGTTTCCCAAGATTAATAAAATGAAAGGAAGAGGCTGGAAAGGAGGGTTTCAGCATGGGGCTGGGCAAGGGGGAGATAGAAGACGACAGACATTAAAATAGCAGCAAATGAATACCATGTAATTTCAAACAGTCAATAATGTCACACTGCAAGGTTGGTAATTCTGCTGAGATAATTGCCCTTCCCCAGATTACTGTCTTTACTAGAGGAGGAAATGATGGCTGTGTGTGAGAATCACACTGTCTCTCGCCTCATGAGAAGTGGCAGTGATTAATGAGAGACCAGGCTTTAAATTTGCAAATATTTCATCCATGCACAGGGACTTTCAGAGGCAGCTCTTAGAGAAGAAGAAAACATGATCAATTCTTCTCCCACAGACAGGGAGACAGATACTCATGGGATGATTCTGCCTTTACAGGATGCTCTCATATCCAGCAAGTTTAGATCTGAATAATTATGATTCGACTCCTTTGACTGCTGTGGGCTTTTCCCAGCTGCGGGAGAGTGTCTGCTGGTACAGCCGCTGAACCTGGACTCCGCAGATCTGGGTTGGAAACAGGGTCTTGGGTGGTCCAGCCTCTGTTTCTTCTCTAGGATAAGCCCCCAAAAAATCACTGACTGCACATGAGAGGATTTGGCCAACTGATTAGGTTTCCTTCTACTCTCAAAGTCCCAACGTAGGAGTTTCCCTGTGTGCCTGGGGTGGGAGGCCAGGAAGAGTGTGGCAGGCATGATGATTGTTCCTAATGGATGTTCAGGTCCTTGTTCCCGGAACCTGTGGACATGTTACCTTCCACGTCAAAAGGGACTTGGCAGATGGATTAGATGAAGAATCATAAAACAGAAAGTGTCTGGAATACATGGGCAAAACCAATATCATTACAAAGAGGTTTAGAAGGTGAAAGAGGGAGATAAAGGGTCAGGAAAGGAGTTGTGGCAAAGAAAGCAGAGGTGACAGGGATGTAGTTGCTGGCTCTGATGATGTAGGAAGGGGCTGCAGGTCATGCATGCAGGTAGTTAGCTGCTCAAGCTTGGAAAAGGCAAGCATATAAATCTCCCCAAGAGCCTCCAGAAGAAGCCAGTCCTGCTGACACTTGTTTTAGCTTAGACAGATCGTTTTGAACTTCTAAGCTGTTTATTTGTACAATAAATAAATTTGCATTGTTTTAGGTCACAAAATTGGGGATACTTTGTTGGGAATATTAGGAAACGAACATCAACAGAAAGGTTGGGGCAGATGATTTGGGGTCACTTATCCCTTATCCACCATTTAGGCTTCACTTTCCACTAAAGTGGGAGAACATGGTTACAACATTGGGTCAGCAAAGAGATAGTCATTATCATGGTGACCCCAGTGATCACTACAGACCACTGGTGCACATGAGTTAGGGTCTGTGCTTGCATTTGCCAGTTGCCACATTATACAAGTAAGCTAGCAGTAACAGTAGCAACCAATATTCATCACTTGTTTATGATTTACCAAACTTTTAATACTCGGAGCAAGGATAAGAAGTAGGTATATCTTGCTGTCTTTGATAGATAAAGAAACTGTGGCCTGGAGAGGTAGAACGTCACTGTGAGTATGAGGTACAGGTGGCATTCTGCCTGGTTCAACCTCAACCCAGATCCCAAGTTCTTATGCAGGAAAATGTGTCACCCTTGTCTGAATTCTAGGAGCTACAGCACCCAGGCCCTCTTGTTTGGGGTGGTCCATTCGGACAGTGTTTCTCAAAACTTGCTGGATGTCAGAATCACCCAGAGAACTTGCTAAAGCTCAGATTCCTGGACCCTGTCTCCAGACTTTCTGATTCAGCAGGCCTGAGGAGGGGGTTGGGGCATGACATTTCTCATAAGTTTCTAGGTGATCTTGATGCTGCTGCCATGAACTTCACTTTGGTGTAGCAAATATGTAGCAGCCATCCCCTCTTGGTCCCTACCCCCCAAGTTTAGTCACATCATAACTGTGACTGAGCCATTCTCCTCTCCCCTGACCAAGCTGTCTTTCTGTCAAATGAGAAGGAAGGGGGTATATTTTTATAGAAATGGAGAAAAATTAGTACAAAATCTAATATCACCTATACTTCAGCAGGCTGGCTTGCATGAGGAGTGTAGTGACCACATCCCCCCAGTTGTAGAAGAAAAGCTCTTTATATACTACTACTAGTAGTAGTAGTAGTATAGTATAATGCTGTCTTATATTTGTTTAGCACTGCTAAAGTTTTTTTTTTTATTTGTTTTGTAACAAAGCCTATATTCATTAAAGTATTTATATGATGGAGACAAAAATTTGGCTAGAAAGCCCACGGAATATCAAACACTCAACTCACAGCTTCCTTGATCTGGGTCCCTAAACAGAGAGTTAGGGAATAAAGACTACAGTTGCTATTGAGAAAATGACAAACAGTTCAAATATGTCTAAGGTGAACCACTAATGAAGCTGTGGATTCACACTTTCAAAGGTAGAAAGATTTTATGTTGCATGAGTGAATGCCACTCAGGGCATATTGAAGGAGGAGGAGATGCATGAGAAAATGAGAGATGAGAGAAAAAAAGAATCTCCATGGGGGTAACCCCCAGCAAGTCAGCAGAGGAGGGGAGGCCAGTAGTCTCTCCCTCCCCAAGGCACACCTTGACCTCTCAGGCCTGGATATTTCAGTCACTTCCCTTCCTAAGTTTAACAAATTTATTCCTCGGTTAGTGGGGAGTAGAGGGGGGCAGGGAGTGCCAAGCCCCAGCTGAGAACCTTGATTTTGTGAATGGCCTTTCATCTTAATCCTCCAAACAGGAGGTCAGGGCAGTCTGTCCTCCATAATCTCTCCCTTCAGCCTCTTCCACTTGCACCCCTTAATACAAAAGATAACCCATACCCTCCCCCCATATGCCACTCCATATGTGTGCTTGTTTTATTGTAGTTTATTCCACCTTTGCTGCTTCCATCAAAGAAAGGTTATTTCCAGAACTTCCCAAGGGGTGGCGTTGAGGGACAAGTGAGAAAGGAGGGAAAGAAAGGAGGAGCAGCTGCTGCCCTCATTAATTATTTTTTTTAAAATGCAGATCTGGAAAGAGACTGGCTCTAGGAAAGAGGATTAGGTGGGAGAGGGCTTTAGCCTTTGACTGATTTGTACTCTGTTGCCAATTATTGCTTGGTGATTTATCCTTGTGATATGTTAATAGTAAATATTACATAGAATAATTCACATTGCAACTTTCCGCAATAAGACCACCTTACCAAGGAGCTATTAAAAAGTTTTCCTCTTAAAAAAGGAATGCGGGTACTTTCGTTTATTTTAACCAGGCTGCTTTCTTTCCAGCTCCTCTTGCTCCAGGTGAAGGAGTCTGACTCCTTGCACCTCTGGTTGCCTTGCAGAGATGCTGGTGAAGATGTTGGAAACACAAGTCTCCTCGAATATGGGGGTGATAACTTTTGTCCTGGAGGAGATTCCAAGCTGACTTTATTCAATTCTCTTTGTGAAGAAGGTTTCAGGGAAGCAGGTCACAGCTGTGATGGAAGTCAGTAAAAACTGATTACCAGAGTGATAAAGAAGGAGCTGGAAAAACAGCCTGAGTGCCCTTCTCTTCATAAATAGAACATAATTCTATTTTTGTGTCTTTTTGTCCCTTTAAATTCTGTCCATAGGAGAAAGCTTTTCCCTTGTCCTAGATGGAAATTCAGATGAACTCTATGGTTTGGATTTACTCATGATAAACAGAACTACAGAAATATTTGATAGTGTCAAACACTACCTCAATTTAACTATTAAATATCATAGTCTGTCATAGTCCATTGGTTTTACCCACAAAGTTGGTTTTAGCCACAAAGTTGAAGTGGTTTGGATAGTGACAGATCAAACAGTAAAAGATAATCTGAACCAAGGACTAAAGCAGATTTAATTCACCATTTTCCCTGCTTGGACATCCAAGTAAATTAAATTCTAAATTAAATTAAATAACCCAAATTCTTTTGCTTGGTTCCTATCTCCACTATCACTTGAGTATTTATTGAAACTCAGAAATCACCTTTCTGTTCCCATTTCTCAATGTTTCTTCTCTCCCAGCTCCACAACTGAATTCCTTTTTTCTAACTCAAGTGCATTCAACATGTTTTTACTGAGATTCTAATAGGAACATTCCACCATATTTGGTTTGGTAAGCAATGAGCATGGTTCCTGATGTAAAATCTCTACTAACATCTGTCTATCATTTGTCCATCCTTCCTATCTATCTATCTATCTATCTATCTATCTATCTATCTATCTATCTATCTATCTATCTATCTATCTATCTATCTATCTATCTACCTATCATCTGTCTATCTGTCTATCTGTCTGTCTATCTGTCTATCTGTCTGTCTGTCTGTCTGTCTATGTATCCATCTATCTGTCTGTGATAGTTAAGTAGGGAGGGGTTTTAGATAGATAGATAAATAGATAGATATAGGTAGATAGATAAATACACAAAGATCGATATATAGACAAAGATAAAGTATATCCTAGTGGAAGTGGAAGGGGAGAAAAGGTTAAAACAAGTAATAGAGAGCTAAACTAGCTGCTTACTGGAATATTAGTTTTAGCAAAGATAAAGGCAGAGTACTTGTGAGTAGAGGAAGGGAGGTTTATGATACCTTGCTGGGGAGAAGAGACAAGACCTTACCAGCCCTCATGAATTGGCTCTCCCTCTTTCTGGGGTTAGATCTTTTCAAACTCTTTTCCAGCCCCTTTGTCAACTACCTTAACTTTCAGCTTCTCAAACCAGCCCTTCCTTCCCACCCCAAGGCCTTGGGGCCTTCCTTCCATCTGGACTACTTTGCCTTCCCCATTGCCCCTACAGAAATGCTTCCCGGGGGGCTAGGGTTGGTAGGGCTTCCTGCTATTCTCCCAGCATCTGATATTCTGGATGGCACTGCTAATAACTGCAATTAAGTAACTAATACAGAATCAGATGCTGGGTGTCTTTTGCTTTCCCAAGATGTAACTGCATAGAAGCTAGGAAACACGACTATCTGATCACCACTGTAGTGCCAGGACCTGAAACAATGCTTTGTCCCTTTTGATACTCAATAAATGTCTTAAAATGAATGAATGAATAAGGATAGTCTTTAGGAGCCTGGTGTTCTTCCTCTCTCATTCTCTACGTCCCTTCAATGCCTTATTCTTATTTGTTTCTCCTTGTTCTAAATAGCTTTTAAAAGACCAGTCCTGTCTTTATCATTCTGGGGGATACAATAGAAGTGTTATAAGCAACTCCCTCAAAGACCTTGTTTGGGGGTTGTCTTTGAGTTGCCACAAAAAGTGTGAACTTCCAACAGTATCACCAGAGAACTGGTTTGAAGTACAACCTGAGCCCTGCCTCTCCCAGCCTGAGTGTTTACTATGAGCTCCTCTGCAGTATGTGCAGTAAGCACCATGGACCAATCTGTCTCTGAGGTTCAGAGGTGGAGGAGAAAGCAGGTTTCAGTTATGTGACATGTAAGCTGTGTTCTCTCCTTAGCAGACAGTGAGATGAAATTAGGCATGTCAGAGACATATTGGGAGGCAATAAAAGAAAGAAAAAAAGAAGTTGCCTAACTCAAGAGGAAAGGACTTCAGATCCATGCTGACCTGAGACCTGTGTAAGGAAGAGGAAGGAAGAGGAAGGAAGCAGATGTGGCTAGTGAGGGCTTTCCTGCAAAGTAGATCCTGCAAAGTCATGGTTTACCCAATGGAGGACTCAGAGCAACCTGTGCCACTCCAGAGTTCTTCCCAGGGCAGAAGCAGCAGGTCCCTGTAATCCTGCTATGCACAATCACTGGCAGAGAGCTGCCCAAGATCTCTGTAGGGAGGGGAGGCAGAGCCAGAAGGTGCAAAGGAGACTGTCAGCCACCTGCACACCTGAAGATGAGAAATGAGTTCTTTCTCTAAGGGAGATCTGTCTCTCCCATCCACATGCACCATCGGATCACTTTGCAAGAACTCTAGGAAAGCCCATAAGTGTGTAGAAAAGAGATTTAAGACAATAACACCTTACAGGAGACCTGGCTACAGCGTTTTTCCAGGACTGTTTTTGTTGAACGCTGATTCTCCAGGGAACAGATTCCCAGGGGACCTTGGAAGACAGGTCCACAGACATCTTTTCCTTAGGGAGCACAGGAGAGTCTGTGAACCAACATGGTATACCTCTATTTGTAAGTGTGGTAAACAAGAGAAGGTGGCCACTGGTCTCTGGGCACATCCTGCACAAGCTCAGTAAGCCCTAGGCATCCAGGGGAAGCCAGACTCTAAGCAGCAAAGTCTGAGCCAGACAGGGAGGCAAATACAGAGAAGGTGGAGCTGGGAGGACTGGGGTCTGGGGAGGAGGTGCAAGGCCTCAGTGTTGCAGGGATGCCCCCCCCCATCTGCCCCTTGCTCATTCAAGCACATCTTTAAGGCAGCCAGCCACGCGCTCAGTCACACACAAGGAAACATCTACACATGCCAAGTTCAAGGACACCCTCTTCATGTACATTTTTAAAAACGCCACATGCATGAAGAGTTCTCCAGCTCCCCCAATGCATGTATGTCCATGCCCTGATGTCCAAAAACACATGTGCATCTCTGTATCAAGTTTTCAAAACATGTCTTACGTGTAGGTACAGTCACACAAGCAGCACTAACCTCCAAATGACCACTGCAACTGAAATAATCAAGCAGGCATTCAAAACCACGGTGACTTTCTGGGACTTGAAGCCATTGTACACCTGCAGGCTGGCTCTGTCACTGTCAGATTTGTCTTGGAAGATGTTTCCCTTGTGCACCAAAGCCCACCAGAACCCCCAGGGAAGGGGGCTGCAGTGGGCAGGGGCAGTGAGCCTAGTATCTGACTCTGACCACATCTCTGTCATCTTATCCCTCCTTCTACTTCCTGCAGTTGGGAGCTTAAGCTCTTCAAATGTTAGGGGGAGGGAGCACTTGGCCCTGGAAGGGCTTACACAGTTTTATTGAACTGGGGTTCAAAGTCCACTGGCTTGAGTTGGAATCCCAGCTACTTCATGTTACGCCTGTATGACTTTGGCCAATCAGTCACTTTCCTCAGCTGTAAGATGGGGATCATTATGATACTTCCAAGTCGATACACTTAAAGCACTGAGAACGGGTCTGGTGCATCACAAATATTATTGTTATTCTACACCTGGGAATGCTCCAGCCCTGGGGATTCCTTAACCTCCCTGGTTCCCTCTCCTAAAGCACCCCATCCCCACCCCCTGCACAGAGCTGGCTCCCGCTGTACTTGCTATTTGTGCAGGAACTACAACTGCCTGGAGCATGTGATTCCCCCTCTTTATCCAGGTGAATGGTTTTGCAAATGGATTTGTGCAGAGAGCTGAGGGGTGGGTGTCTATGCGGTTGTGTGACCACGAAGCCAGACCCCACTACCATCAGGGTCTGCCTTGCTGGCAGCACTCCCTAGGCTGGTATTCAGGGTTCCCGGCAAAAGCCAGGGTGAGGGGCACTGGTCTTCCAACGCTTACCCAAGTTACCTTTTGGTGGGCTTGTAGGAAGGTTGGAAGAGACTGACGTAAAACTCAAGACTCGCAGCTCCTGCACGTCCCCTCCTGACTAATTTTTAATTCTCCCCCAAGACATTTCTCCGAAGGGGACTGTAAATGTAGAAGAAGTGCTCCTGCTCCAACTCAGCTGAAAGCCTCTGATCTAGGCAATTCTTTTCCCTGCGAGTCCACGCGCGCACAGCAGGTTCCCAGGTGAACTGAAATCCAGAGCTGTTCTCAACTGGTTGCCGGGGAGTTGCAGCGCTCTCGGTACAACCTGTTCCTCCATTCTTCCCGCTCGCTCCCTCCCTCCCTCCTCCCGCTGCGCCCTTCTTAGCGCCCCTCCCTCCCCTAGTCCCGGGCCCCAGCTGCGCCCTCCGGGGGAGACACCCGCTGCTACTGCCCGGGAGGGGAGGCGGGAGGAGGAGGAGGGGAGGGGAGAGAAGGGGAGGGGAAGAGGCGGGGGAGCCGGCGGGTGGAGGCCCAGCGCTGCCGCGCAGCAGCCAGAGAGGGGCGGCTGAAGGTTGCATCTGCTGGAAGGAGGCTTTTGGCTGCTTGGTAACGGGCTGCCAGAACAGAGAGAAAGGCAGAGCAGGGCAGCGGCTTCTTGACGTCAGGACCCAGCGAGGGGATCGTGCCAGCAACCCCAGCGCTCCCCACAGCGGGGCGGCGGACGGCGGGCGAAGGGTCTCGTCGGAGGCTGGGCGCCCAGCGGGGTGCGAGTGGGGGGCGCCAGAGCGGCTCACAGGGGCGCAGCATGCCCCCTGCCCCCAGGCCATGGAGATCGCCCTGGTGCCCCTGGAGAACGGCGTTACCATGACCGTCAGAGGAGGAGGTGAGGCCAGGGCAGGCTGTGGCCCGGCGACAGGGGGAGAGTCCCAGTGCCCCCCGACAGCTGGGCTCAAGGATGGCCCCAAACTGCGGGAGCCAAGGGGGCGTGGCCCGCAGAGGGGCGCAGATCCGAGAGGACGCCCCTTGCCACCGCCGCCCCGGGAGCTGCCGCAGCCTGGACGGTTGCTCCTGGAAGACCGGGACGGAGAAGGCGACCCTGCCCTGGGCACGGTGGAGGACCAGGCGCTGGGCGCCGGATCCGGATCCCTTCACCACCAGCGCGTCCTCATAAACATCTCCGGGCTGCGCTTCGAGACGCAGCTGGGCACCCTGGCGCAGTTCCCCAACACTCTGCTGGGGGACCCCGCCAAGCGCCTGCGCTACTTCGACCCCCTGAGAAACGAGTACTTCTTCGACCGCAACCGGCCCAGCTTCGACGGCATCCTCTACTACTACCAGTCGGGGGGCCGGCTGCGGCGGCCGGTCAACGTCTCCCTGGACGTGTTTGCAGATGAGATCCGCTTCTACCAGCTGGGCGAGGAGGCCATGGAGCGCTTCCGGGAGGACGAGGGCTTCATTAAGGAAGAGGAGAGGCCCCTGCCCCGCAATGAGTTCCAGCGGCAGGTGTGGCTCATCTTTGAATACCCGGAGAGCTCGGGGTCGGCGCGGGCCATCGCCATCGTGTCAGTCTTGGTCATTCTCATCTCCATCATCACCTTCTGCTTGGAGACCCTGCCCGAGTTCAGGGACGAACGCGAACTGCTCCGCCATCCCCCGGTGCCGCCCCAGCCCCCTGGGCCCGCCTGGGGGGGCAACGGCAGCGGGCGCACGGCGCCTCCCTCTGGCCCCACGGTGGCACCACTGCCTAGAACCCTGGCCGACCCTTTCTTTATTGTGGAGACCACGTGTGTCATCTGGTTCACCTTTGAACTCCTGGTGCGCTTCTCTGCCTGCCCCAGCAAGCCGGCCTTCTGCCGGAACATCATGAACATCATCGACGTGGTGGCCATCATCCCCTACTTCATCACGCTGGGCACTGAGCTGGTGCAGCAGCAGGAGCAGCGGGCAGTCAGCGGCGGGGGCGGCCAGAACGGGCAGCAGGCCATGTCGCTGGCCATCCTCAGAGTGATCCGCCTGGTGCGCGTGTTCCGCATCTTCAAGCTCTCCCGCCACTCCAAGGGGCTGCAGATCCTGGGGCAGACCTTGCAGGCTTCCTTGCGGGAGCTGGGCCTGCTCATCTTCTTCCTCTTCATCGGAGTCATCCTCTTCTCCAGCGCCGTCTACTTTGCAGAGTCAGACAACCAGGAGACCCACTTCTCCAGCATCCCGGATGCCTTTTGGTGGGCAGTGGTCACTATGACCACCGTGGGCTACGGGGATATGAGACCGGTCACCGTCGGGGGCAAGATCGTGGGCTCGCTGTGCGCCATTGCTGGGGTCCTCACCATTGCCCTACCCGTGCCTGTCATTGTCTCCAACTTCAACTACTTCTACCACCGGGAGACGGACCACGAGGAGCAGGCAGCCCTCAAGGAAGAGCAAGGTGGTCAGAGCCAGGGGACAGGGTCAGAGAGAGGAGGCCAACGGAAGGGCAGCTGGGGCAAGGGATCCCTTAGCAAGGCTGAAGGGTCCCTGGAGACTGCGGAGGGAGCCCGAAGGGCCACCCGCCCTGTGGAGAAGTGTAACCTCAAGGCCAAGAGCAATGTGGACTTTGGGAGGTCCCTGTACGCCCTCTGCCTGGACACCAGCCGGGAAACGGATTTGTAAGGAGGGACCTAGATGGAGGGGGGCAGTAGAGGGGGACAGCAAAGGTCACCTGAACCTGGACATCTACTTTATACCACTGAGTATTCAGCCTACCCCGTGACCTAAGGCTGCCCCCACTTCTTTCAATCTTCCCCTCCCTTCTTCCCTCCTTTGCTCCCCCATTTCCCTCTTCTTTCCATTACACCAAGGGTCGCCTATTTTTAAAAAGTACCACATTCCATGACGCAGGAGCTGTTGAAATGGTGAGCACTGTGAGATGGATGTATTTGTAGCAGTTTCCTATACCCAGCAGAGGGATAACCCAAACAAAAATGACTTTAAATAGCCCAGATCCCAAGAGATTTTGTAACCCCCCCCCATCCACGTGTTCCAAATTTGCTTTACATATGATTGTGTTTGTGTATAGGGGAAAACATTATTTTTATGGCTGGTGAGTAGGTTTTTGTACTGTAGTTCAGATGGAGATATTTTGGATATATTCAAGACATATGTTGTATTTATAGAAGAGAGTTGTTGTGCTGTTTTTCTGTGATACTTATATTAGAACCAGAGACCCTGTTAGGGTTGTTCTGGTTCCTGTGTCTGCAAGCCTCTCTCCTTCCTGGGATATGCTATCAGTGCTTTGCTTCTAGAGCAAGGACTCTTCTAGAAGAAAGCGAGCCTGATGTCTTCTGTACGCCTTAAACAATTCTTGTAACTTTCTTCAAAATGCATTTTGGTGATGTTGGAGGAAGGGTTTTTGATCATTCATTCTCTTTGTTTTTATCCCAGGAAATAAAATGCTACCTGGTTGAGGCAAGTGTTAGTTTGTCTGCAGCTGGGGTAATTTTTGAAAATTTAAAAAACAGTCTGTTGCTTGCTGAGGCTGGTTTTGAAGGCAGTACAAAGATCACCTTGTCTGGGACAGGAAATTTGCACAGCTCATGATTTGCTCCACCCCTTTTTGATGGGTTCTCTCCAGATGACAGAGGGGTGGACTGTGCTGTCTAGGGCTGGAGAGGGCAGGGACACCCCTGCAACCTGTTGCCTGATGGTGCGGCATGGGATCCAACAGCAGCTGGTGGTATAGATAGTGTATGTGGTGTAGATAGTGTAAAAGGCATAGGATGCTCCTGGACTGGATCTCTGATGCTCCTTTTTCTGCAACTTCCAAATCCTACTTAACTTGGCTCTCCACAACTCTGAGAAACAGACCTGGTTCCCACAGACATGCAACCTACCGACAAGAGTAAGCCCTGGTGGGAAATCCAGGAACTGGGGGTGGGGAGTGGGTGCCCTCCTTGATGTAACCCCCAACTCACCCACTGTGGTAGGGCCAAGGATCTTGCCCCTGCCTCTCCGGTGGGCAGAGGCAGGGAGAGGCCACATGGAAGGATTTGCTTGCTCCCATGAAAGGCTGGGTCCTGCAGATGACTGCCTTGCTCGAGTCATCCTGATATTCAGAATGAACCTCTTTGTTCCCTTTTCACTGAGCAGTTGTGGCAAAGCACCACAGTGGTGTCATGCCAGCTGCAGTTTCTCTCTGGGTTTAGCAGTTATCCATGTGGGCTTTCCATGCCTGCTGTTGCTTTTTCTCCTGGATAAGCCAGACTGGTTGTTGTATTTCTACCACGATGGGGTGGGCAGGTGGTCCATAACCCCTTTAGCCCCACCCCCCACAATACATCCGAGGCTCAGCGATTGGCTCTGAGGGTGCATCAGGTCTCCATGGGGGCCAGGGAAGATTTACTAGGTTGTTGTCTAGGAATTGTGCATTTAAATAAGAGACAGCATAAAACCCAGCATTTGGAACAGCTTGGAGCCATTTCCAGTCAGTAGGTCGAGGAGGGGGCAGGAGTTGCACACAGCCCTGTTGCCTCTTGTCACATGATGGTGCAAAGGAGGAAGAGCAGAGCCACTTGATTTATTTATGAATAAATAATCTGCCAAAAAGCAGGGCTCCACGCCAGAGCTCACTCCACACAGTCTCACCTCCAAGCCCTAGGTGGCACTGGCACTAATGTGTGACTAGCGCAGGCCTAGTGGTTGGGACTGAGAGACCCCCAAGAGCTTTGCCTTTTCAGGGAGACAGAGGAGGTATTGCTGCCTCTATCCCTGAAGCTCACTCATTGAGACAAGCAGCAGAGAGAGAGCAGCACTTGAGCTTATCTGTGTCCAGGTAGCTGACAGGAGCCCAAGCAGGACAGATAGTGTCTTTAAGATGTCCAGGGGGTGGGTACAAATCCTCAGGGATTAAGTGGAGGAAGGGAGTGAGGCTCCCTGTTTTGATGGGAGAAAGGGATGCCACAGAGCAGCTTTGCAAAGCGGCACAGGGTGGTTCCAGAGAGCCCTGGGCCCTGCAACATGGGTCCCTGCTGCAGTTTCCCGTCTGCACCCAGCGGCCTGTGTCTGTCCAGTGTAGTGGGTGGGGCACCCACGGGCCACTGCGAGCATCTGCATCTCTCCCAGCTGTTGCTGTAACTCTGGATGGGGCCTCCACCATCCGCTGTTTTCACATGCTTGGCAGGAGGAGAACCTGGATGCCAAGACTCTTCTGCAGGCTGCCCGAGGCAAGGAGCCCCTTCTTGCCCTCTCCCACCTCCCTTCTCCCTGCCACTGACTTCCCACAGGCTTTACCTTCTACGGAGGTGAGACCCAGTGGCCTCAGTTGAGATTTTCATCCAGATGCTGCTTCTGGGCTCCCCAGCAGGACATGGACCCTGGGTTTCCAGTCTGCAGCCAGGCAGTGGCAGGTAGGGAGGGTGGTCGTGGGCTCTCCTGCCCGGTGGGAGGACCATGCCCTACTATACAGCACCGGGCCCTCTTTTTCATGACTTGCCTTTTTCTCCTCTTGCCGCTAGGCATAGTGAACCCTAAGAATAAAAAATATGTTTGCAGGCTTTTAGAGACCTAGCTCCTGCCCAAGGATCTCCCTGAGAAACGGGGGGTAATATAGAGGACAGGCATGGAAGACTTGTCCCAGGGGCCTGGGCTGTATTCCAGAGTGGGTGAAATGAGCACGTCCAGGCTTGAAGAGCAAACGGCTTCTCTGGGTGCAGGGGCTCCTGACCCTACACCCTTCCTGCATGGGAAGGCTTGCGCACTGGGGGTGTGGCCCTGACTCATGTTCAAGGTTCTTCTTTGGGCATGAACTGGGTAGCATCGGCCTGGGCCCACCCATCCCTCCTGTGCTCAGGAGGGCTTCAGAGAGCTTGCTGTGTACTGGGGGAGCAACCTGCGTCAAGCGAAACCTTTCACACAAACACAAGTCCGTGTGTGCTCAAGTGCCTGGCAGAACTCCAGAATGAAAGAGGTAGAACAGAAATGCTCCTGGAGAAGAGAGGAGGGCACGCAGGATGGAGGCTGAGGAGTGGGCAGGAGGTAGGCTGCTCTATTCCCTGACTATCACTGGAACCTAAGGGGGTGCCGCTCTCCTGGATCCAAGACTGTGGGGGTCCTGGTATCATCAGTGGCATGGGCTCAGTGATTTGGTTCTGGCAGAACCTTGGCTATAACCTGAAAAAGTTTCTGGTTCTGAAAAGGGTCAAAGAGTAAATGAGATTTGTAGATTAAGAACGTAGATGAATTAGATTTGTAGATTAAATCTGTAAATTTATAGATTTGAAGATAAATAAGTTTTGTGAATTAAGAAGCAAAGTTGAAGTTATTATTGTAGGTGCATGTGTAAAGCAGCCATGTAAAACAATCATTTAATCTGAGAACCAGCCCGAGCTTGAGAATCCTGTGTCCCAATCCTGCTTGCTATCACAGAGGGTGGGTGTCAGCCACACCCGTGAGCCCCTGGTCTGAGGCTCCCATTTGATTTTATGCCACTACACTTAACATTTCTTGCAAATGCCAACCTGGATGGGGATAGGGCGTCTTTGAACTCAGGGAAGGCCTTGTTAGGGAAACACAGCTTACTTCTAGCTTCTTGAGAAAATGAGATTTTTCTCAGATGACTATTTCTGAGGCTCTATTTCTGAGGAGGAGGAAGAAGAAAATGCTAAACTGGAATTTCTGTGCACGACTCTGGACAGTGGGTTTTCCTGGACTATGGGTGTGAGTTCACTTTGCAAAAGGATGGGCATCCTTCTCCTTGAGGCCCTTTGTATTTTCTTGGACAGAACCCCATGCTAGAGCTCTGAAGATGCACCCACCGTCTGACCCCATTCACCGGTTCTTCTGTGCCTGTGGGGGTGTGCAGGGCTGAAGGCTTCCACGAATACAGATGTGCAGTGCATCACACAGATGTGTGCATGGTGGAGCAGGGTGGGGTGAATTGGCTCCAGGCTTCAGGCCTCCAGATGCCATGGGATGTTTGCTATCCTCGCCTTTCAATTTTCCGCCATTTTCTATGTCAGACCACACACCATGTAATACTTCATCCGGAAGAATGTGTCCCAGAGTTCTGATCTGTCCCCTCATTTTATAGATGAACAAACTGAGGCCCAGAAAGATGAGGGGACTGACACAGGGTCCCACACCTCAGCTGAAGGACATTAGGCCTGGGAGGGTGTCCCTGACCCCTGGGGGAATTCCTCCCTGTCTCACTTTGCTTCCTCTGTCTGAGTCTCTTTGGGGCGAATTGCTTTGCTCCCTTCCACCCCAACACCTCAGGCAGCTTCCTGCCACATCAGTTTTCTGCATCCAGACTGGCCTGCGAAGCACTGCTCTGTCACCTCTGATCTGATTTTACGCAGTTTAGTTCACCTTTATGGCAAATGTCAGCCAGTATAGCCAGGGAGATACAGTGTCATGATGAACAAGGATTGTTAGACGAGCATCTCACTGTCCAGGGGAGAAAATGAAGTCATTTATGACCCAGTTTACTTAGTACTATCCTTCTTTCCTCCCCCTTTCATTCATTCATTTATTCAACAAATAGGGAGCACAGGGAAGCCCTGGACGCAGCATGGCTGTTGTAAGAGCAGGAATAGGCAGTGAGAATTGAAGCAGGAATGTGGGTGAAAAGCAAGGCTGATGGGAAGCTGAACTGTGTGCAGAGCAAGTTGTCTGGAAGTTCAGAATGAAAATGTCACTCATTCTGGAGGGTAAGCTTGGCTGGGACCAGTCTATGCCGTTGGGGTTCACTAAGGACTGAAAGGCTACAGAGGAGGGCATCAGGGTGTTTCTCTGCCTGCCCCACTGGTGGACATGGGATCTTCTCCTATGTGCTTGAACCCTCCTGAGGGAGGAGTGCAGAAGCAGGAAGAAGGGCAGGGGCTGAGGAGGAGGCTGCTTGGGGTCCCCCCTCACTCTGTTTTCCCCAGACCTTCTCAAGGGTGGCATCTGGCTCCCAGCTGGTCACCTCTGCCTCCCACAGGCGTCTCACATATGATGGCACAAGTTCGTTAGTCGTGGCGGTGTGGTAGAACAGACATGAGACTGATTACATGCCAGGAAATTCAGTGACTCCCACTGGCAGCTTACACCCATCTACGCACAAGAAGACACAAGCAAGAACCAAGCACACAGAACTGAAAACCAAACCAAGCATCAGCTCTAGAAGGTCAGTCCAAGCTAGAATTATACGTCAAGGCCTTGAGATGGAGCTAAGTCCAGAAGTTAGTTGAGTTAGAAGTTAGTGAGCATCAGAAGTGGCATGCAAGAGGGACAACTGAGTACTCATTAGTGTGTCCTGCCCTGCTCCCTGACCCTGAGCTCTCCCTTCCATTCCCAGGGCCCGCCTGCGTTCTGGTCACTCTAGCCCTTGAATTGGCTGTGATGTGTCTGATCTCCCAGTCATGAGCTGGTTTGTCACAGCCCATGAGACCCACCACTCTTAGCAACGTGGATCCCAACCAAGTCCATGTGTGTGCCACTAGAGTGAGACACCAGTGACCAGGAGCACCTCGAGAACAAAACAAGCTTTATCTTTTTTTAAAAGTTCTCAGTTTTATGTGGTCAGTCTCTGGAAATCTCTGAAGGCTATTTATAAGGGGATTTAGTTTTTGTTTTGTGTTTTGATAAGTCTATAAATTGCTTTCCAACAAAGGACTCAGGAACACCTGCGTGTATATAATGTAACTCTATTGCAATGTCATTTTCATTGGAAATTCTAAATGACTGGATAATGGACTGAAGAGTCAGACAGCAGTTATGCTCTAAAGAATGCAAACAGCTAGCCGACCCTGTCTGCTGACACCTGGGTTGGTAGCTCTCAGTAAACATTGGTGATTTACAGGATCTGTACCAAAGGTGCATATGCCTGTTTGCTTGCTCCACCGCACTCCCCCCACCCCCCAGCTGAGGAAACTTCCTAGTCAATAGTTTGCATTTTTAAAATGGCCATCACCTGGAAAATGGAGGCAGTTGCCTCCAGTTGTGTTTAGATGACCTTGGCATTCAACTGCAGGTAGCTATTTCTCATGGAATCTCCAGGTTGCACACTGAGTGTCTGTTTGTGCTCCACTCCTCTGCTGTACTCTTTCTGCAGTGTGCACGTTTTTATTACTATATCATTGATGTTTATTTTACAGTGAAGTCACCTATGAATTCCACACCACTTGGAGATCAGTTTTGAAATGGCATCTGGGATGGTCATAGTAACCTCCTCATGATCTCTCTGGTTCCCTTGTACTGTTCTGCCTCCAGTTCATCCTACTGTGACTTCCAAATTAGTCCCTCAGAGGAGACCCAATCGGCAGGTCATTTCAGGATTTGTAAACAGAGTAATTCCAGTCCCTTTGCCTGACTTTTAAACTCCTCCCTTTATAATGTGATGGAAAATCTTCCTTTCCAGATTTTGCTTTCTCTGTATTATCTGTCCTCAATGGCACCAAACTTTGTAGCCACATGGATATCCTACCCCAACTGGCATGCTTTCTCATGGGTCCTCCTCTTGGCTGCAATACTTGACTCATATTCTATCTGTTGAAATCTGACCTATCTTCTCCTCAAAAATGTCAAGTTTAGTGCCTCCATCCAAAGTCTTTCCCCCATCTTTGGTGTTCCATTCATAAACATGTTCTGCCCCAACTGTGCCTGGTTGCTACTTACTTCTCTCTCATTCAAGCTCAGATCCTTCCCTGACAGCAGGAATTGGCCCATCCTCTTTCCATTTATCTCAGTTCCTAGAATTGGCTCTGGGAGATGGCAAGTTATTAATAAAGCTTTCTAGACTGAATTGACTCGTGGTCTGACTTCTGATCTACACTGTAGACTGCTATCTGGTTTCCCAAGTCAACGGACAAATAGACTAACTTCCTCATCACTACCATAGGTGATATGTTGTTTGGGTTCCTGTTCAAGGTGAGATACTGGGTTAAGTCTTTGACAACTTGTTTGTAATGTTATAAAACATAATTACGCTGGACCTCCCACATTGAATATTATGCACTAATCATTGATGCTTTAATTTCTTGGTATCTATGTAGTCAATAATTGATTGATGGTTGTCTTTGCTCTGCCCTTAGGTTCCAGTGAGTAGTCCAGGTAAATAGTGACATTTAATGTCAGCTGAGACTCATCCTCAGAGAAAAATGGAACTCTCTCTGGGTGAGGATTCAGGGGAGTGTTTCAGAGATCAAGGAAGAGCCAGAGGAGATGGAAGTTGAGAGGTAGAGGTAGAAGTTTGGAGAAATTGTCACTCTGATTCAAAAAAAATGATGTGTGACTGTACATCAGGCCTACTGAGGCAACTTGTGAGGTCTTTTTAATTATATGTCAACCCTCATTCTCTAAATGTCCCAGGTGAAGAGATGAATTGAATGGTTACCCAAGCAGGGGTAGGGCGTAATAGAGTGGTAACCCTATCGTTCTTTGCTGTTGCTTTCAGGGACCTCTGGGCTATCAGGTTAGTTGACTATAATGCCAGCACAGTGTCTGCTGCCATAACACATGTCCTGAGCTCCCACATACCAGATGCTGTGCTGGATGCTCAGATTGGGTCTTCAGAAGATATCTGGGAACCCTGCATGACATTTAATCCATATCCTCAACCTCAACCTAGTATAGCATAGTTCTTTATTCACTGCCCCAGAACTGGGTAAAATCTTTAGACCTTCTATGCACCAAAAATACTATGATACATCCCTCTACCTAATTCCAAATAAAAATATTAACCCAAACATGCATTTCAGAAAGTCACCTACACTTGTAATTGTTTCTTGTCACTTTTACTGAAATAGTATCAAGTTCTTTAAAAATATTGTTTGATATTCTCTGTTGTATTGGCACCCTCAGTCCAGGCTGGCTCTTCTTGTTGGACAGCCCTGTGATGATCTGATGGAACCAATTTCCAAGGAACCTTGACCACACTGTTGGTCCAGCCATGGCTTTAAGCAGTTCTGTCTGGGTGATTTTTTGGAGTGGAAATGAATTCCAGATGTTGGCAAATGTAGTCTGCTGAAGCGGACCTGGGTCTGAGTGGACATGGAATTTCTTGGAGCCAAAAACAGGCTTTTGTTCTGCAGCTTTGAAGGGGTTTCTGGGCTGCCACTCCCAGCCACGGCCCCATGGTTCTTTCTGGAAAATACCAAGAGGGCAAAGCTGAGGAGCAAGTCTCTGTTGTGAATTAGCAATCGCCACTTTGACACTGGGCCTGGACCACCCCTGGGCTGTGGACAGCAGAGGGGATTTGTGGTGTGTACACTGAATTTCAGAAGTGGATGGAATGAACTCCAAATCAAGAAACAATGATAGAATCCCCATGGAAAGCATACACAAATGAGATGGTTGAATTGAATGAGGTAGAGGATGTGAGTGGAGGCTGACCATGAGGCATGAGCTTTTTATTTAGGGAAATGTAAAGGCACACCACAAGTGGATAAGCATTCAGAGGGGCCAACTTGGAGGAGGCTGTGCTTGGAGCACAGTTTTTGATGCCATGCTGCCATTACTCAAATCATTTGGGAACACCCTTGGACTCTGTTGAGCTGGCAGTTACCCTCTTGTCAAAGGTAAGTTCCCACTGAACTTTAACTAGGCAGCAATCATTCATGCTTTAATGACAACTGGTTAAGTCAAATGCAAATTAATGTAATCTGATGTTATAGGAAAGATTTTAAGTAGAGAGATATGGGGGGGTGTCAGAAGTTGGCATTGAAATATGGACCTGGTTAAAATATTTTGAGGAATGGAAAACTTAGGACTTCTGGAGAGCAGCTGGTGAGTCTTCCGTGCCCTTAAAGGTCAAAGGTCAAAGAGAAGAGCTGAAATGTAGGATCCAGGGTGGGAGAAAATAAAGAGGGTGAATGACAAGGCTTGAGGAGAAGCCTGTGACTAGCAAAAAGGGAGGCATGGAGACAGTCAAGTGTTACTTGAGGTGAGGTTTGGGGGCAGGTGGATCTGTACTAGATCCTTAGTTTCATCGTTTGTTAGATGTATGGCCAAATGGATGTGACATCTTTCTAAATGACTTACTGTCAAGTATTTTTTTTTTTTTTCAGTATCAAGTGGGAATAGAAAGAGGACCTCTCAGAGTGTTTTAAGGCACATGGAATGAACTATATAGATGGCTGCTAGGCTGTCAGTCCTTAATAAAGGTCTGCTTTTGTTATTTTTATGTAAAATTCTAAGGGAGTGCTGGGAATAAGTCCTTCCCCCTCCAGATGGGAGTGCCATCCAAGTTAATTCAGCAACTGTGCTACAACACGAAAATAAGAATTGGAAGAAGTTATTTGCTCACAGTCCGCCAAGCAGCCCAAATGGAGGGCACAACTGGCGGGAAGGGACACAGGAGCCAGGTGTTGAGATGAAGTGGCAGATCTGGAGACTTCACAAGTGGGGCAAGTGGGCAGATGATGAATGAGAAGGCATTCACAGGGGCAGGGCTGGTGGGGAGCACCTGGGGTTCTTCCTGTAGTTTGGTGCTGTGTCCTGGGGGTCAAACTGTCTTGTCTCGGAGTGGGAGTGTATGGGCCCTGCCTGTGCTGCTGACTTGTCACCTTATCTCAACTTGAATTGCGTTTCCAACACAAGTCTGAGAACTGTCTTACTCCTGCCCATTGCAAAGCACTGTACATCAGTTGCCGGTGTTATAATTAGTTTATAGTGATTGAGAAACAATTTAAAGCACAGGAAACCTTTGGTGACTGATGAAATAAACAGGCAGAGAAAAAAAGTCCTTTGTTTTATTAAGCCTTCCTCAGTCCATCTCTGCTTTGAGGTGAGTGAACTATTTAGTTGCATATTTCCATGTGTATGTTTGAGTGTAATGACATCCCAGCTGAATGTCTGGCTTCCAGCAGTCCATGTCCTGAAGCAGAGAGGTGACTCTGCACCCCTAGAAATGAGGAAGATGTAAAGGTGGGGTTAGAGTCCCGCTCATGCTCATCTGTCATGCCTGTGCGTGGAGACAGGCCAGGTGGTTTGGAAATAAGGACCAGGTGTGTATTTGCACTCTGGCTGATTACCTGCAAAAACCTCTTGTGTCTGTTATGTGGGGACAGCAGGACCTGCCTTATAGTCACTTGTGGGAATTAAATCACAAGGCAAGTGCTTAGGATGTTGCTGGGCGGGCAGGAAGCTACGAGTAGTGTGACTTACTCTATCATCCACACCTGCTGGATGCTGGGGCTACACTCAGCACTGTGAATAAAGCAGAGCCCTTGACCAGGACACATCTGCGGTCACAGTGACTCTGTGGTGATCCCTACCTCCTTGGTGCTTGCCAAGTCAGTGGGCCAGCCCTCTCCTGATAAGGGATTTTTAAAAACCCCTTTGACTCTTGACCCTTTTCCCTTCCACCCCCAACTTTATTTATTTTTTATTATTTTTTTATTTTTTTTGAGACTTGGTCTCACTATTTTTGCCCGTGGAACCGCAGGCTCCCATTTGCCAGGGTACCACAGACTCAAGGAATCCCCAGCCTCAGCTTCCCAGGTAGCTGGGATTACAGGCACGTGCCACCACGCCCAGCTATTTTTTTGGAACTAGGTCTCCCTATGTGCCCCCGGCAGGACATGAACTGCGATCCCTGGCCCGGGCCGCTTCATAGGCTAAAGGTACGAGCCACCGTGCCCGGCCACCCCCAACTTTAGAAACCTCACTCTGTTTGTTATCATCCAAGAGTTTTTATAGGTATTTTGCTTTGTCAATTTGTCTTCCGCTTGAACATCTAGTCGTTCTGGCTGGCTTGATTATACTTTACTCCCCCAAGCCCCTTCCATTTTGCTGTAAATGGCAACATTTCATTCCTATGCTTGGCTAATATTCCAAAACGTAGATGCCCTGCATCTTCTTAATCCAGTTCCCAGTTAAGTGGGCACTTAGGTTGTTTCCATGTCCTGATTATTGTAAACAGTGCTTCACTAAACATTGTGGAGCATGTCATATTTTTAGTGGATAGTTTCGTGGCTTTTTTTGATAACACAAATGGGCTTGCTGGGTCACAGTGTTTCCATTTTTAGATTTTTTTAAAAAAGATAACCCAGATAATGTTCCATAATGGCTGCACCAACTGACATTGCTACCAACCTTGTAGTAGAGTTCCTTTTTTCCCTCATCCTTTCCAGCACGTATTGTTGGGGTCTTTTTGACATGTGTCATTCCAAAGTGGGTGTCCTCATTGTGGTTTTGACCTGCATTTCTGGATGGGGTTTTTAAGAGTCTCTTCTACTTGGCAGTGGACAGACTAGTTATGCCAACTCTTCAGCAAGGTTTCCCCTGTCCCCAGAAAGCCCACACACATCTCCATCATCCCTTTATCTCTTATCATATTTTCTTCCTAACACATCCCATTTTCCGAACATAAAGTTTTCGTATTACTTGTTTATTGCCTCTGTGTTCTAGTGGAATGTAATCTTCTTGAAAACCAAGGTCCTCCTGGGTTAATGTATCCTCTGTATCCCAGGCATATTGGTGTCTAGTAAATATCTGTGGACACACCGCTTGCTGATTGAAGGAGAACAGGTAGATCTGAGGTGATGCAGATCTGACAGAAACAGCAGTAGATTGAAGCTGTTCCTTGAGGATAGAGGCTATGATTTTTTTCCCCTGGCCCCCTACAGAATTCTGGACACATGATAAATAGTTGTTAGTTGAAGGGTTGAATCAACAACACCTGAGAGGAGGTGAACCTACATGGAGTAAAAGGAATGATGAGATGATGGGTCTTAAAAGTATTGAAAAAATAAAGAAATTGATTTTTTAGTGTAGGGGAGACTCTATTATTGTGATTTAAGTTATTTTTAGTCTAGGGGAGGATTTATTATTGCAGCATGGTAGACCAAGTAGATTGATGGTCATTTTTATTGTTTATATGTTTAAAAATATGATGCATGAGCTTATACAAGAAAGCTGGAACTTTCACAATTTTCCAGTGCTTTAAAATAGAGGTGACTTCCATAGACTCTGGCATCCACCCTTGGGTATACGTGACATTTACAAATCATTTATCAGCACTGAACTCCCAACAGAGCTTGCCTCACCATTCTCCTAGAGGCTGGCTGACAACCCTGACAGCAGAAACTGGGATGTGTTTTGACAACCAAGTGGTTTCCTGAGTGAGCTGCTGTCGTTCTCAGGCCACTCTGCAGAGAGAGCTTGGGTTTTCAGACTGTTACTCTCTAGAGCATCTACTCCCAGCAGTATGCTTGACTCCATGCAACACTGCTGCTTGGATTGTCTCTGGGCTCTTGAGGACAACTTTTCAGTGGACTCCCAGGCAGGTCTCAGATCTATTTTCTAATTGAATAAAAACACAAACACCCAGTGAACCCTCAAAATATGTTCTGAGTGTCTTCTAGGAACCCAGAATGGAACTGAGCCCAATGGTAGAGGGAGGAAGGAGAAGACACCCTCAGTCAAGTGACGGTCTCAACCCCTATGCAGATGGAACTAAAGACTTCAAGGGAGATAGCATTCTTCTAACCATTGGACTTCACCCTAGCTCCTTTTGGGGAAGAATTCTGAGTTCCCTGCTCTGTACTGGGCCTCTGTGCATCACATTTGCATCATTTACTTTTTTCAAATAAGATAGCTTCATTGGAGTTTCTGTTTTTATCCTTGATACCCACAATGGGTTATCCACTGCACAAATCAGGTTTACACCCCTAAACCCACAACTATCTCACTATCTACCATGGTAACTTTATCCATCTAGTCTCTAGTTAGTATTTCACTAGAGCTAGATATAGTCAGTGCTTTTGTTGGCAAATTACAGTTAAAAAATCATTTGTGTCTTACCTTTCAAAACTGCCTCCCAGAACAAGTATAACTCTTCCCTTCTGTATCTTACCAAGAACAAAATCAAAACTTCGCCCTCACCACTAACCCTCTGCAAGTGGGCTGTGATTTGTTAATATTAATTGAGAAAATATATCCCAGAGATTGTTGGAAGAATATCACATGTATTATCTCATTGAATCCTCAAAACAACCATGTGGAGGAGCTAATACTGGCTGTCAGTTGGAACTGAGAAGTGAGGCAAGACAGATCTTACATGAGTGAGTAGCAGAACCAGGGTCTAAAGCCAGGTAGTCCACTTCAAAGTAGTACTGAATTAATACCACTGACTCATGCTGTGTCAGCACTGCAGATTAATTCAACCATTCAACAAATATTTGTGAGTGCCTGCTTTTTTGCAAGGTGAGGGAAAACTATGTGGTCTCTGATTTTAAGCAGCTTAGTCTGATGGAGGAGAAAGACACTGATTAAATTATCCCTGGAATCCATGTGAAATGCATGAGAAAGCACTGAAGGATATGTCAAGGTGTCAGGAAGTTCATATTAGGCTGATTTCTCATGCTCATTAAGGTTCCTTTTGACAGGGATATTTCACCCACACTGTGAAGGACCCTGGAGACCACCCAGCTTCAGGAGCCTCAGGATGGAAGGAGAAGAAACAAGGGAATAAATCATGACACTTTCTATCCTGTTTCCCTTCTTTGATGTCTTTCATGCTACATTTTCCAACCCTCAGCTTAAACTTGACCTCATAGAGGTCACCTTGAATGCTTATTCTTTCTCAGTGTGAGAGTTCAGTATCAGACCCTCCATGGCGGAAAAAAAAGGTCTTGAAAAGAATCAACCACATCAGATCCACCGGGAGTGAAATGGGTGTCTGGCATGCAGACTTTGGAGGGAGGAGGCTAGAGACACCACTGCAGATCCTGGAGAGGGGGATACCTTGCACCTTCTGAACATGCTTGCATGCATCTTCTGCATAGCTTCTGTGGGGGAAGGGGTAGGCATGGTACCTGCAGAGGCCGGATCACCTCCAAAAATTGGTGTATGTTGTCATACACTATGGGAAAGTTTGGAAAACTCAGAGACTATACAAGTGATGTCTGCAGCAAGGTGGGTGGTGGACAGGTTTCCTCTGCCAACTCCTAAACCCCTTGTTGGTGGAGGTCCTCTGCTTATGTCTTGGGTCCTTCTGCTCCTTCTTGCCAATGAGCATCTTATATGTCAGGGATACAGAAAATGGTGCGTTTTCATATATATAAAGCTAGTGAAATAAAGGAAATTGATCAACACAAGCCAAAAAGAAAATACATTAGATAAAGAAAAAAAGACAGATGACAGTGTGAGAGGAAGACCAGCCCCAGAACTCTTGGGGGAGGAGATGGTGGGGGGTCACACAGGGTCATTGCCCTTCATGGTGCTCATGTCCCCATGCTGATGGCAAGCTGCTTGCCAAGTCCAGAGTGTGAGCTTATGTGTAGCGCAAGATTGTCAGCCTCTCTGAGCTCAGGGCCAGGACTGATAACCATGACAGCTTGGCAAGAGTCAGGGTTGGCCAGGGGTCTGACCCCCAGTGCATGCAGCCCATGAGTGGCACTGCCCGCTCATTCAGGGGAGGGGTAACCCCTCTGCCTTGAGGGTGCATAAGATTCCTGCCAGCTGCACTTTCCTTCCAGCAACCACACTGCACGTGCATGCATTCACATACACACACATGCACACACACACACACACATATATCCAGGCAGATATATAAAAAAACTAATGATACCCACAAGGAGTCAGGAGACAGGTGTGTGAATTCTGACTTCATCACTTCATGTCTTAGTATGCTGTGTGTCTCTGCACAGCCAGTCCCTGTGTAACAGGGTAGTCCACACTGAAAAGGGATGTGCCAGGTTCCCTGCCCCCACCTAAGCAATGGTAGAGCTGAGCAGTGAGGAGAAACTAGAAAATGAAAAAAAGCTAAAAAGGAAGGAGAAAGATGACCAGAAGACTTGGAGGAGGCACATGGAGCAGAGAGTCATGTGAAGAAGCTATGTTCTTCCTTGGACTTGTTACCAGGGTCTTGAGGAATATGAAGGACACTTGGAAGAGACAGAGACGTGGTGAGGCTGACTATGACAGTCTCTATCTTGACTTGTATTTTAATTTTGCTCTATTCCTTCCAGACTTGCCTGATCTTTCTGCCCCTTCCCTATGTGTCCCCACCAGAAACTGCTTAGACTTGTGGCAAGTTTTCGGGCCTCAGTGGTTCTACTTTGGACCAACCCTATTTGGTTGGGCATTTACCCACAAGGGGATGAGTGAGCTAGGGTGTTTGACTATATTCTTTCTCTTCTCTCTATTGCATACTAGTTACACTACAGTTCTTTTCTATTAAAGGTCTTATGCCCTGAGAGTATGTTTTGTTTTGATGTGGTGGATGTCAAAATCATTTATATCAGGCAGGTTTGGGGACCCTGGGGTACCCCTCAGCTTACCTGCTAATAACAAAACTGGCAATCCACAAAAGGTCCAGAAAGAGCAGTTCTGCTCAGAAGGCAGAGAGTCAGAAACACTACTTCCTGTGCCAGACAGGAACCGACACCCAGTGTGATGGGAAGTCTATCTGCCACTGTCAAGTGAGGCAGGAGGACAGTATTTAGGAAGTCTACCTTCTCAAATACGGTCAAGGCTCAATTCAGTCTTAATTTTACTAGCTACCCAAATCATTTTGTGAGGTTAAGTCTCACTGCTGTCTGCTGTGATGACTAACATGATTTAAATATTTCTCTATTTTTGAATGAATGAGTCACAGGTAGACAAGGTCTCAGGCCAGGAACATTCCCAGGGAGATGCTAAAGATGCCCCTTCTGGTCACATAGTCTTTCAGGGGCAGCGGGGGACCCAAGTGAGACCTAGTTCATGTGTCTCTGCACTACCGTGAGTCTTTTGTTGGGCCAGAGGTTTCTATAAGAGACATTTTCATTAAAGGGGGGTGCCATGATCCCCACCTTGCATATAAAGAGGTGAAGCTGAGCTGGAAGGGGCAGCCTGAGACATAGCAGAGACTTGGGAGGGGGAGACACTTGCAGAGATACACGCGAGGAGATATATGGAGGAGAAGACTTGTGCCAGGGACTTGGGCTGCTTAGGGGAGACACTTGGAAGAGACATGTGGGTGAGAGAACCGTAGGGAGGTGACAATGGCAGCCATTACCTTGATCTGTAGTTTGATTTTGGTCCTTCTGTGGTAGGCTTGCCAGGCCCCTTTCATCCCTGATGCTACTTTTGCTGATACCACTGACTCACCAACAGAATTCACCTCCATTATTCCTTTCGTGAACTGAAAATAAAATCTCAACAGTAGAAGTTGTTCTGACCTGGAGTTATGTTGACTCTGGGGGGAAGGCTGTGAGGGCTTTATTTACCCCTTGCTAATAATGAATGCAGTGCAGAGATGCAAAACCTGGGTACTCATTGTAAATATATCTATATTCTCATCTGAAAGCTGACTTGACCTTCAGGCAGCAGATTCGTGCTTGTAAGAGGAGCCTCTGAAGGTGGCTTGGTTTGCTTACAGTGAGGTGAAGCTGGCAGGAACTTTATGCATCCTCAGGGCCGTGGGTTACCCCTCCCCTGAATGAGCGGGCAGTGCCACTCATGGGCTGCATGCACTGGGGGTCAGACCCCTGGCCAACCCTGACTCTTGCCAAGCTGCCGTGGTTATCAGTCCTGGCCCTGAGCTGGGAGAGGCTGACAGTCTTGTGTTGCACATAAGCTCACACTCTGGACTTGGCAAGCAGCTCACCATCAGCGTGGGGACATGAGCACCATGAAGGGCGATGACCCTATGTGACCCCCCCCATCTCCTCCCCCAAGAGTTCTGGGGCTGGTCTTCCTCTCACACTGTCATCTGTCTTTTTTTCTTTTTCTAATGTGCTTTCTTTTTGGTTGTGTTGATCAATTTCCTTTATTTCACCGATTTCATATGTATGAAAACGCACCATTTTCTATATCCCTGACATATAAGATGCCGATTGGCAAGAAGGAGCAGAAGGACCCAAGACATAAGCAGAGCACCTCCACCAACAAGGGGCTTAGGAGTTGGCAGAGGAACCCTGTCCACCACTCCCTTTGCTGCAGACATTACTTGTCTCTGAGTTTTCCAAACTTTCCCATGGTGTATGACAACATACACCAATTTTTGGAGGTGATCCAGGCCATGCCTTGCCCCCTTCCCCACAGAAGGCATGCAGAACATGCTCAGACGGTGCAAGGTATCCCCCTCTCCAGGATCTGCAGTGGTGTCTCTAGCCTCCCCCCCCCCCCCCCACCAAAGTCTGCATGCCAGACACCCATTTCACTCCCAGCAGATCTGATGTGGTTGATTCTTTTCAAGATCTTTTTTTCTGCCACAGAGGGTCTGATACTGAACTCTCACACTAGGAAAGAATAAGCTTTTAGTGAGATCTCTACAAGGTCAAGTTCAAGCACAGGTTTGGAAAAAGTAACAGGAAAGACAGCAAAGAAGATAAACAGACTAGAGGGTGGCATGACATATTTTCTTGTTTCCTCTCCTTCCATCCTGAGGCTCCTAAAGCTGAGGGTTCTTTGCAGTGGTGGGTGCAAATAGGCTTTTGGTCCCTGTCAAAAGGGGCCTTTCTGAGCATGGAAAGTCAGTCTATCATGAGCTTCCTGCTCTATGACATATTTCTGTTTCCAGCCACCCTCACTTGGCCATGGGTTCATGTCTTGGAGCTTGGAGGATAAAGCAGTAGAGGTGGGCCTTGGACCCCCTCCTTGATACAAACCACAGAAGGACTTATAGCAAGAGACCAAGAGCTGATTCCAAGACCCCCCAAAACCCTGTCAACTGGATGAAGGATCCTGATAAGGGCTGAGGACAGAGGAGTCATATTTTTCTAGAGCATTTGTACAGTGCGTATCCTTTTATATGGAATCACTAGCTGATTAAAATGATAATGTTTGATAAATGATCTTTCCTTAATTGAGAGAATACACATTAAATTGCAAACCTTTCTTTTCGCTCTTTTCTGTTTGGTAGACTTCTATAACGCTCCTGGTCTCTCAGTTCAGACTGTGCTGGACTATGGACCAGTGAGTCCATAGTGTGGCTCAGATAACTTGCAGAGGGACAAGAGGGGGATATTTGTTTATCAGATATGGAACTTCCATTTACATGTTTGTTTTATTTAAACCTCCTCAAGTTAGTGATAACAATGCACATACTTTATTTCATAATAACCCTGAGAGGTGAACCAGCAGACCCTTGATTAACTTCTTTCACTATAATATTGATTAAAAAATAACAATAAATAACCCACTTATGCTAGGGTGACATGGGTGGAGTTTGCATGTTCTCCATTGTATCCGTGGATTTTCTCCGAGTTTCCTGCCATAGCCACAATGGCGCACAGTGATGTGGCTGTGTCTCAGAGTGAGTGTGGGTGCCTGTGATGCATTGGAAGGGTCTCTTGCTCTGCTTGGTCCCATCCGCCTCGGTCTCATCTGGCCAGCTGAACTGCAGAGAGGACAAAGGACCACAGGTCTTCTTTCTTTGGCACTGTGGACTAGCAGCAGAAAGTCTGCATCAAAGTTCTCTGTTTGTCCTCTAAGAGTTAGAGGTTACCCTATATCCCTCAGCAAAGCATGAGTAGATGAAGTGACTGAGCCCTGGATGGAGAAGCATGAGGTGTAATTATGATGTTCATATTAGTGTGAGAAACAACATACACATACATTTGCAGGGCACTGTACTGGTTCATTTATGTGCCCCGACCTGGGCTCAGAGGTGTCATTTCTGGAGGTATTTACAAGGATGTCTCTGGAAGGGATTAGCTTTTGAGTCTAGACAGAGTGAAGATGGCAGCCACTGGTGTGGGTTCGGCATCACCTAACCCATCGAGGGACTGAATGGAAGCATGGGGAGAGGGCAAATTTGACTTCTCTGTTTGGACTGAGATGTCTGTCTTCCCCTGACTTTGGACACTGGTACCCTGCTCTCATGCTTTCAGGCTTGAGTGGGACTGACACCATTGGCTCCTTGATTCTCAAGGCTTTGGACTTGATTGAATGACAGCATGGCTTCCCCACATCTCCAGCCTGCAGATCATAAGACCTCACAGCCTCCATCACTGTGGGTCACTTCCTATGACAAGTCAATGTGTCAGAGAGAGAAAGACAGAAAGAGAGACACATACATGGAAATAGAGACAGCTTAGGCATCAGAATCAGAGTCAGCCTCTTTGGGACTAACCTCTTCAACTAAGAGAATCTTAGTCTCTTTAACTTCCAATAGGACCTAATGCTGGCCTGCTATTCTTGTTCAAGGCTTCAATGAATGGACATGTATCTGCTGGGGGTCGTCAATTCCTGGTTCATGGTACTAAGTTCTCTACTGCAGATGATGTTCCCAGGAACAGATACTCCTTTCTTGGAAAACAGAGATTGCCAAGGACAAGTACCCGAGCCTGTCAATGTTTGCTCAGTCTGTTGCAGTGCTATAGAATGCACAAGGGCTTAGAATTCTTCAAACCCAAACCACTCTTTACAGATGAGAAGTTGAAGACCTGAGAAATGACGTTTTGGTGACAGCTGGGGGGCAGTGCTGGCGTCAGAAACCAGGCTTCCACCTCTGTCCTCTGCGCCCATCAACAGCATCCTTGTTCATTGCCTCTGTCTGCTCCAACTCCAGTGATAGCCTTGCAAGTCAGCTACTCAGGGTAACCCTGGAATGCTCACTGGAGTGAAGAGTAGGGGATAGCCATGCTCTGGCCCCTGGCAGCATCAGCAGTAGGGCTTTGAGAGACTCTGGCAGCAGAAACCTAATTATGGAAGAAAAAAGCGAGAGCAGCCCTCACGCCTTTTACTGCTGGTGGAACTAGATTTGCTGGAATTGCTGGAGTTGAGTCTGCAGGACAGGGCCAAGTCGGCTCAGGTATCCTTGGTAGATGGCTCCACGCTTGAAAGGTTTGTCATCTGAACAGAAACTCAGGAAGAGACAGAAAGAGAGGGACACAACACACTCAAGCACACAGAGCCAGAGTCAGAGCACATGTGCATGGGATCCCCCCACCGTGGAAAGGAAGGGGGAGGGGGATGTTGAGGGCTCCAACTCTCCCCCCTCTCCCACCAACTGCATACTCTACTCCAAACATTAACAACCAGAAGTCACCAGGCTTCAAATCAGAACACAATATGTGGCATTTCACAGTTTACACACAGCTTTCATCCTATCTCATTTCTTCTACCATAACACCAGGACAGTTTTCCCCCTTTCAACAAATACCTATTAACTTCTTTTTATGTGATTGTAGATAAGGATGGCAGTCAAGAAATTGCTGCTGGTCAAGTATATTTTGAACTATTAACCAGTCCAAGTGATTAATAATAAGTTAAACATCCACTTGAATCTCTAACCAATTTACACATGAAGGAATCCAAATCAGAGGCTAATGCACAGTGAGTGCTCAAAAAATAGTCAGAACTCAGGGATTGAAAGTCTTTCCATTATATCACACAGTCAGATATCTCCCCCATCCTCACACTTGTGTGCCACCACTGTCTCCCCATCCCCATCAGTCTAGAAGACTAGGGATGCTTTACTGCAGTCAGCTCACACAGGCCCACAAATAATGCCTGAACCCTGAGCTTGGCCTTGCCATCTCATCTTTACAAGTGGACTTAAGGGGTGGGGGGTGGGAGGTGGGGGTGACGTTGGTTCTTCCTCTACTTCTAAGGACTGAGGACAACCAGAGCTACACGCTCAAACCAATTTGAGAAATGTGCTTATTATAACCAAAACGGTATAATTTCAACATCAATCAAAAACCATTGATTTCCCATCTTCTAACAACAGAGCATGTGCCAGTCATGAAGAGGACATAGAGATATAAAATGACTTATAGGGTGTGTAAAAAAACAAACCTGAAGACTCCATGACTGGCAGTTGGGAGAGAGGAAGACAAAAATGGGTTCTTAAAGAATAGCAAATCCCTGAATCAGTGCTCATGGAAGACACAGCAGCCAAAGCAGAAGGGCAGGTTTGGGGAAACCCAAGAGGTGGGATAGGTTATGGTATGGGTGAAAGGCTGATATGAGAGAGGGCTGAGAGGTATGTACCCTAATCTCAAACATGGGGTCTGCAAGGATTCTTATACCATGAAGAACCATGGGCATTAACTACAGCAGGTCTTGGTAAGTGTATAAGACTTTGGAATATGTAGGACCAGACCCTTCAGCCATTTTGAGATGCTCTTGGCATGAGACTTGGAAAAGTGAAGCTGCATGATTTCCACCAGATGGCAGTATTTCCCTGTGAGACTACTCTTGGGGCCTGCCTGGGCAGGGGTTGGGTCTGGCATGACCACCTACAGTCCCAGGGACCTGAACTCAGAGCCAGGGCTCAAGTTTCTGGTTCATCCTTTATGCTTACCCACCTTCCTATAGGATCCTTCCAAGATTTCTTTCTGGGAAGGGACATGTGATGTAGTCATGTGATGTAGTCTGCAGTGCAGCCATACATTATGCCCTATGACTTATTTATTTTCTAACTAGAAATTTATACCTGTTGATCTCCTTGGCCTATTTTGTCCAATCCCCATTCCCCACCTCTGTTAACTATCAATTTGCCCTCTGTGTATTTTGCTTGTTTTTTAAATTCCCTTTTTGAGTGTTGGTCTTTATCTTATTTCATGTTGCATAATGGGCTAAGTGGTTCAAACGGTGAGATTTCCCTATATTTTAGGGCTACATAGCATTCCATTACACATATATACTTATGTATCTATCTATATACAATAACATAACTTCTTTATCCATCCAAAGATACCTGGGTGGTTTCCCTACCTTGGCAACCATGAGTAACATCGCAAAAAACATGGGAAAGTATGTTTTTGAATAGCATTTTCCTTTACTTTGAATAAACACACATTGTTATAGTATAGATCATATATGTGCATTGTTTTTTAACTTTTATGGTTTCATTTTATTTATTTATTTTGGAGGAACTGTCATACTGTTTTCCAAAGTGGTACCAATTTACATTCCCAGTTCCTGAGTTACCTTTTTGCCACATCATTTCCAACACTTGTTATTTGTCTTTTGATAATAGCCATTCTAACAGGCGTTAGATGATGATGACAGGTGATGACTCACTATATTTCTTTTTTTTCCTTTTTTTTTTTTTTGTAGACTAGGTCTCGCTATTTTTGCCCATGGAACCGCAGGCTCTCATTGCCCAGGGTACCACGAACTCAAGCCATTCCCAGCCTCAGCTTCCCAGGTAGCTAGGATTACAGGCACACGCCACCACACCCAGCTGTTTTTTTGGAACTAGGTCTCGCTACGAGGTCTTGCTACGGGCCCCAGGCGGGACTCGAAATGCGACCCCTAGCTCCAGCCGCTTCATAGGCTGAAGCTTACGAGCATGAACCACCGTGCCTGGCCGACTCACTATATTTTTGACCTGAGAGACTTATTTTGCCCCAGTGCTTGCATCCCGCTCCAGCTTCAGCCTGTACATAAGTCAAGGTTTGTGCTTTCTGCTCAAGAGATAGAAGAGCAAGCACTGGATCAATATAAACTTAGGAGTTACAGTAAAGAGGTAAGGGTCTCATAGCTTTAGAAGAGGAACAGAAGGCAGAAATGGCAAATCCAACAGCTGCATCACATAATAAACCTCAGGAGCCCTCCCTCCTGTGGATCTGTGATAAGCTTGCCTCTGTCTTTGTCCCTCCTGAAGGTCTGCAGAATGAAGAGGGCTATATTCCCCCAGTACAAGGAGAGAGGGTCGAATCCTGACGGTGCTGTGGCTCCTGCTTCCAGTCGCTCCTTCCTTTCCCGATGTGCTAGAAAGGAAAACAGGACCTTGCAGAGCTCAGGTCTAAAGCTTTCTAAGCATTTGCTCTCTCATGAAGGCTGCAAGGGAAGCTGCAACATGATGGGCTCAACAGCATGGATGGCGACTGCAGTGCAGCCCTGGGTGTGGGCCAGTTCTGGGGGAGCCGTGGAGCCCAGGTATCCACAAACACTGCATGGGAGCCCCAGGAGAAAGATTCCAGGGTAATGGGGCCTATTCTTCACCTAAATCTTACCAGCGATCTGGGATTTGGCAATCTCCCCACAGTAGTTAAGGTAAATGAAGTAGATCAGTATGGCTCCCCGTTGGTAAACCCTGAAGCCATAACGCCGAGTGAAAAATACAAGGCAGGGAATGATACACACCCTGGAACGTCAGCCACCAGGGCTTTTCAAAACAAACATCCGCGTTGGTAGAGAAGTGGAACCGTAGGTGGGAAGCGTGGAGCTGACGTCAGGAGAATCTCCTGGAAAGGGAGGCCCGCGACTAGGAAGAGTTGTTCAGATAGGCTCTTGTGCTGAGTCATAATTTTGAGCAAAATTTGTTCAAAATTTATCATTTGCCTGAACAAAAATACCCAGAACAAATGTGTCAAGTTACAAAAAAAAAAAAAAAAAAAAAAAGCAAATCTGCTCTATCTTGGCAGCAGGTACCTGCATTATTATCTGAATATTTGAAAATTCTATTATTAGATCAAAATGTAATAAAGCAAAAGGGAGTAAAGATAAGAACTCCACCTGGGAAGGCCTGTTCCACTCAAGGCACCCAAGACCTCAGTTCTGCCTGATGTCAGAACACCTGCAACGCCCAGCATCCCACTCAGAGCAAAGATAGACTCTCAGATGACAACGCCCAGGTGAGTGGGCTCCAAAACATGGTGCGGTTCTGATGCACCGGATCAGATGTGAGGCCAGGACGGCCGCTGCGAGGTCTCGCCGTCCGGCCCAGGTGCAGTGTCAGCTTCTCTCATAGTCAGGAGTCACTTCTGCGGGAGAAATGCGTGTGGCTGTTGGGGCACCCGGGCAGCGTTCTGTGGCGAACGGCAGGGTCAGAGAAGATGCCGTGTCATCTCACCCGGTTCCTTCTCAGCAGGGAGGATCATTTCCAGTGCTCTGAGTGGGAAGCAGTGAGAACCACTCTGCATTCAGTAGTTCTGGGAGTGTTTCTCTGATCTGTCGGGACCCCCAGTCCACACTGGTGGGGCCCTTGTTTACCTCGGTTTTATTTGGTGGGTCTCACTTCAAACTCCTTTAAACCTATTTCTACCTGCTGGGTCTGGGGGAGGTGGGAGGCATGGGGCTGAGTTCAGGGCATGCTGAGTTTTGTTGGGGTGAGGCTGGGCCTGCAGTCCTCAGCTCCAGGGGTGACTGCATGACCTGTGGCCTCCAGTATTACCCTCTGGCCTGGAAAAGTCACCTCCCTTGAACCTCCTGACACATGGAGACGTGAGGAGAGGTGAGCACTGGGGGAGATCCAAAATTCAGGGCAGCCAGTGTCCTCTTGCTTGTAGCCTGACAGTCAGTATGGCGTCTAGGTCCTCTGCCCCATCCTTGGGGTGTCACGCAGTGCCTGGCACGCAGGTACCCTCACCTAGTGTTGATAGAAAGAATGAATGCACAGGTCAAATGTTTTGAGATGCATCTATCTGTACAACCCAAGAGCAAGAAGAGCCTGTTATAATTAGAAGCCCAGGGCTGGAGCTGGGAACCCCACTGGGTCACTGATTCTGGGGCCCTCCCTATCAGAACTGGCCGTCCAGGCTCCCAGACAGTCTGGCCTTGAGCCAAGACTCAGAGCACAGCCTGAAGAGAAGCCCCGAGGGAAAGTCATCCATCATGGGAGGTAATGGTGCATGGAAGGCTTTGCCTGCCGCCCCGTCCCACAGTCCTCCTCTGACTAGTGGGTGCTGGGAAAGAATCTGACTTTCCCAAGAAAAGAAAAGCCAATTTTAGAACTGCTTCCTTTCCTTTTTTTCTGGGCAAGCTGGTGCCAGTCTGGGACATTCAACTCTGGTTCTTTCTAAGGTATTCCTGTGCCCACTGGGGTGCTGACTACTTAGTCCCCCAGCAACTCCTGCTCTGCCAGGTCCCATCTCCCCTCACGGTCTACGCCTCAAGCTGTCACCCAACCCAGAAGGCAAGGACACTCTTGGGCCTCGACTTCTAGAACCAATGTTGCGCACTCATCATTCAAAGGGACGCAGTGTGGGGTGGCAGCTGGAGGAAGGAGTGGCTCCCTCTCCCTCCCAAACCTGTCTGGAATCATAGAAAAATGACTTTTCAGGAGTCTCGCCACTCAAACCAAGGTTCTTGGGCCAGCTACATCAACTTACCCAGGGACAGTTACAAACGTCCTCAGACCCGGCCCAGCCCTACCGAGCTGGTACGGTAACAAAAGAAGCCGGTGATTTTTATGTCTATGAAAGTGTGAGATATGCCACTGTAACCCAGTGGTTCTCAAAGTATGGTCTGGGGACCAGTAGCCTCAGTCTCCCCTGGGAGGGCTTAGTAATACTTTCTCAGGCCCCACCCCAGAACTGCTGAGTTGACAATTCCAGGGGTGTGGTGGGGTGCAGAGTCTCTGAATCTTCAGGAGATTCAGGTACACTCTGGTGCTGGAGCACCCCTGCCTTAGTGCATGCCTCCATTCTAAAGATCAGCGAGACACCCCCAGAGTGACACTGGGAGCCCACTTCCATCCGAACAAAAAGAAGGGTCTTAGGGTCCTTGTCTCTCATTCTTTTGGCATCAGTCTTCGTGTATGGAAGACACACTTGGGGATGTCCCAGAAGCTGAAAATATAGGGAGGGAGGGTCAGGCCAGTCAGTGATGAGTCTTTTAGTGGGACTGTGACTTCTGCCTCTTAAAAACAGGCCCCAAACCAGACCATGACACCCTTCACTGCAGAGCCTTGTCGGTTGAAAGCTACAGAAATGGGTGTTGGGTGCTACTGTTTCCTGTGGCTGCAGCCCCACCACCACACCGTACCCACCTCCAGTTTCACCAACCAGAGCACCAGCCTGTGGATTCACATAGCTGAGCCTTGTGCCTGCCACACAGTGGCTGGGTGCCTCACCAAGTCAGGGACTGCTCTGTGGGTCTTGGAACCTCCTCTATAGGACCGGGATGGCAAAGGGAGGATGGGGAAAGGGGTGGGGGTGTTGTCCTTTCTGCCTTTCAGACTTTCTCCTGGGATGGTTTGACCAGATTTACTCAGAGCACTTAGGTGAGGATGAGTTAGCTCTCATATAGCCCCTGTTCTCATGGGCCTACCTTTTAATCTTAAACATGCAAAGGGTCAAGACATTAAAATTTAGCCTTCACAAGGTGTTACCTCAGGTAGTATGTTTCAGCACAGCTGACACTTACCCACAGCCTGTCTCCAGGTGGCTTAAAGGGGACTCATCTTTGTAAGAATTGCTTCCTTGCCCACTTGGCCAGGAGGTTCCCACCATGGATGCTGACTCTGCTTGGGTGAGAGTCCAAGGGAGTTGGGGTGGGGTGGGGATGGGGATTGTGGTCCAGGATCAATTTTATGTGGACGTCCTCCTCCATCGTACACATGGCCCATTTTTGGATGCCAAGCTCATGCTCTCCGTGGGCTGAAAGTTCTCTGGGTCCTCAGGGAGCCTTTTCCTGCTTAGCGCTCTAGACAGAGACGGGCATTGTTGCCTGGGCTACAGGGCGGAGAGTCTACAGTTCCTGGTTACCGAGGTCATTGCCCTTTAAAGACAGGCCGGGATTTTGTACTTTTCACTGGAGGACAAGCTCAACACCAGGTTCTCGGACCTGGTCCTACGAACTTCTGTTCTATGTTAGCTTGCAGCCGTCAGGCCCATTTCCTGGGCTGATCCTTGAATCGCTGTGCCGAGACGATAGTACTGGTCTGGCCCTCCATCTGCCTTCTCTCAGACACCCAGGGGTGGTGGACAGGATCGCAAGCCCAGGGCCAGGTGCCTGTTCCTGGGGGATACCTGTTCCTTCTCAGGCTCTCTAAACACCCAAGCCACCTCTTGGCTCCCTCTGGCTGAACTCCCTGAATGCCCCAGTCATGCTTTCAGTAGTCCTCCATGTCACTGGTGCTGCTTCCTCTGCCCCAGGTGCCCCTGCTCTCTGTTCTCTCTGGGCACAAGGCCATTTCTATCTCTGTGGTCACAGTCTCCTCTCTGTGCCCGGGGTGCCTTTCTTTACCTCGCAGAATTTCAAAGCCTTCCTTGCCAACCTTGCACATGGGGGGTGGCTATTTCAAGGGTTGGCACAGGCTTGCCTGGAAGTGAAAGGGAAACTTCCTTTGACTCTGTCTCTCACCATTTCCTTTGAGGACGGGAGATGTTCCCCCACAAACTCTGCACCCACACCTGCAGGGCCCTGCATGCAGCACACACCCCGGAGCCTCCACAGGAACCTAACCCGGGCTGCTTATTCACTTGTTGGGTAACCGCTGTGAACCTTGGCTCTCCCATCTGTGTAAGGAGAAGTCTCTGCCTCAGTGGGGGGCTGTGATGATTAAATTAGATTAAATTAGAACATCCTTGCTTCCTTTGCATGCTCTAAATGCTCAATTAAATTCACTATAATTATGACCTGAAGAAATGTTTTTTAAATATCTATTTTTTTTCTCACCTTTTCTATAACTTCTGCGCTAGGCAGCACGAGTGACAAAAAATCTTTAGAGCTAGAAGATCTGCATTCCAGACGAGAAACAAGGGCCCATCCCTGAACAAGCTGGCGTTTGCATCTCCTGATAGGCTCACCGCTGCCAGACTGCCAAGAAGTCATCTCACACGCCCTCTAAATTCTGCAGCAAGCACATCAATATCCAAAGTGCCTGTTTTTGTCCGGTTTCCATTCATGGTGTGGATGTAGTGTTAGGGCCTCTGCTTATCCTGTTGTCCTAGAGTTGTGCTTCCTAGAGAGCTAATTCCAAGGTCCGCAGTGTCTCCTCTAGCTTTCCTGCATAGGGTTTTGATGAGCGTGCTGGAAACTAAGAGTCGCAAACACAGAGCTCTGGTGCCACCTGGTGGACTAATGTCACGTTGCAAATATTTCCTCCAATTTTGTGGTCAAAAAATAGAGCTACTGTTCACTACAGGTGTCTTTGATTTATTTCCATCATTGAAAGTAACTGGCCAGAGACTTGTGAATTGACAAACGTGCTTCAGGAAGATGAGCTAGGAAAATACAAGTCACACATAAGGAGACTTAGGGAGTTGTTGGGGGCCAAGCGAGGTTGCTTCCTGGGTGGATGTTGTAGCTCACTCAGTGACCAGTGAGGAAAGAACACTACACCTCACCCCCCCCCCCCGCCCCATGCATACAAGGGAGCTTAACTGGTCTTTGACAGTGGCTTCGTGATGTTAGGGAACATTGGATCTCTGCCAAACTGTGACCACTTTGCCTTTTCAAAGCTCTTGTGTTCTTCAAGTCTGCTGGCAGGTGGGTGGTGCCAGCATTAGCCTATTGATTTTGTAAGGGTCTGAAATACCCTGTTCCAAACCAGAGACTTGTTTAAGGTTGCTGGGATTCAGGCAGTTAGCTGCTCTTCCTTTATCCCAATTTGCTACTTTCCTGTGGTGATGGTTTCTTTGCTTGCCTCCTTTCTCTCCAGGCTCCCTTCGCCACCATGGCCAGATCTGCCCCTCTCTTGCTGCATTTGCTGAGTGACATTGTCAGTGGCCTCCAGCTCCTCATCTCTTCAGTTTTAATCCCCTTCCAGAATGACATCTCATGTGTTTGAAAGACAAAGATCTAATCATATCACTCCCTGGCTTACAAAGAGAAAATGGCTCCTGCTGCAGACCGAGTAAAGTTCGGTGCTCTCAACATCCCACACTATGTCCATGACTCCTGATAGCCTGGGCCCTCCTCACCCACTTCCTGTGACCCTGCTCCTACCCATACCCACCTGCGCCCATAGTGCAGAGGGCCTCTGCTACCTCATCCTGATCAACATTCAGATGGTTTCCCGTGGGGCGTGGATGGTTCCGGGGCAGCATGGTGCCAGGGCTTAGGGGCACCCTTGCTCTAGAACACAGGATTGTGGCTTTTGAGGGGAGCCTGTTTACACTGCTGAGAACCACCAGCCACCCCCTGCCAAGCTGCAGGCCTGTCACTGAGGGCTCCGGATGCAGGAAGAGGCCGTGCCTGGGTCAGAGGAATGTCAGCCAGAAGAACACGTGCTGATGAATGGGGTCAGGCATCACCCCCACTTTCCCCTGGTGAAAGCCCCTGGAAACCACCAAGCTACTGAGGGGAAGGTTGACAGGCTGCCCCAGCCCTGCTGGCACGGGCCCTCCATTTCATACCCACCTCAGACCTGCACATCTCTGGGCAGCTTGGAGAAGGGTCAGCTGGGGGTGAGCACTGGCTGAGGAATTGGAGCAGGAAGGGGGAGAGGACCTTTCCTTAAAGGTCCTGTGGGTCTACTTAGTGCTGCCCAGTGCCCCAGACAGGCACAGGATCTAGGTGTGTGTGCAGACTGGTGAGGGGCCACGGTGCCTACTCTAGGCTATGCTCAGGCTGTAGCTTCCTGGGCTCCCACAACCAGTCTGTGGAAGCAAACTGCCTCTGCTTATCTGGCCTAGGGACTGGGACAGGGCTATGTCACCCTCCAGGTTTCTGCTTGACTTGTGACTGAAGCAGTGTGGAATCTGTTTCACATTCATTGCAGATAGTCTGGGGCCCTGGGATCTGGGAGCCTCGAAGACTTTTCATAAAACTTGGTGAATGAATGGAGAGAGGACCATAAGCACAGCCTGAGGCTGAACTGGCTACGTAAGCCCCTCCTAGCCCAGCCTTCTCCACAGGTGATTCACTTCAGAGGAGCCCCCTGCTCCTCCCTGGCTGGTTCTGATGGGGCTGCCAGGTTCTCTGTCAATACTTAGCTTCTTCAAGGAGCCTCTTGCCACCCTGCCTCCATTTCTGGTTCTGGCCCCCGCGGGTGAGGTGGGGCACTGGACAGTCTCCCTATGTTGTTATTTTGGAAATTCTAAGCCCAGTGCTGTGAATAGATGGTGACATTTCTAATTCTGAAAAAAAAAAAAAATGGCTCTGTTTTATATATATCTCAGGCCCCTGAGTTCACCCAGGGTGACATTTCTATACAGGGCTGCCTGAAAGGGCATTACGTCAGTGCCCTTGGTCACTCCTGTCTCTTTCCCAAGACCCTGTGGGCAGCTGGATGGTGCATCTCTGAGGAGACTGCCGTGTTTGTCGGGGTTGAATGGTATACCCCTCTACCACCTATAGAGAGGAGGCAGGCGCTTTAGAACCCCATGATGCCTGAGTTCTTGATGGCTACTCAGTCCAGGGCTTTCTCAGGCTTCTGGTCTCCTGCTGTGTGAGCACAGCTTCTTCTCCATGGGTGGGTGTGCGTGCACTCAGCTTCTTTTACACACCCAGGTGCACCCTGGGAGCAGGCTGTTCAGGAGCCCAGGCTGGACTCCTTTCCACACTTCTCTGGGAGCGAGTGGGTGAGTCTGGCCTAACTTGGGTAGAGGGAAGGAGGAAAAGCAGGAAGACATCCTGGATCTGGATGTATGTACATTGATTAGAATTTTTCTCTAAGGAATGGTGCTCTCCATTCATTTATTTATTCAGTCAACATATCACTATGGAGAAATGTACTTTGTTTTGCAGGGTTTTAATCTAATACTATTATTAATTTTGTCACTCAAATGACCCTGATTTGATCCGTGGAATCATCTCCTGTTAGTTTTGAACCCTCCCCCATGACCCGCACTCCCCTTTTTTTTTTGAAAGGTGATTTCTGTCTTTTTTTTTTTTTTTTAGACTAGGTCTCGCTGTTTTTGCTCGTGGAACCTCAGGCTCTTGTTGCCCGGGGTACCACAGACTCAAGGGATCCCCAGGCTCAGCTTCCCAGGTAGCTGGGATTACAGGCGCGTGTCACCACGTCTACTATTTTTTTGGAACTAGGTCTCGCTATGGGCCCCAGGCGGGACTCGAATCGTGATCCCTAGCCCCGGCCGCTTCATAGGCTGAAGCTTACAGGCACGAGCCACTGTGCTCGGTCCTTCAAGATGCTCCGGGTATATCTATATCCCCTGACAGCTAATCATTCATTTCTCTGGGGAGCTCCTGGTTTCTTTCATTGGAGAGTGAGTCTTCAGATCCAAGACCTGGGCACAGGGGGTGTTTACCGCTACCGGGGGTGTCACTGCATCTAGGCCCTCTCAGCTGGAGAGCTGGGAAATCTAAGTGTGGGCACTCAGCTATGCATGCATGTGTGTGGTGTGCTGGCCTCATTTACCTTCAAAGAGAAAGCTGAACTGGCACTGTGTGCTGCTTGGATTCACATTTTCAGGTTTCCTGCCAGCCTTGCTTCCCCCTTCCCCCCAGTTTGTAGTTTCTTTCCCCAACAGTGAGAAATGTGTCTCTCATTATTTGTGCTTATTTCCTTACTGTTCAACTCTAAGATATGTACGTAGTTTCAGAATTACAAGCCTGATATGCTGAGTTTTACGCATTCATCATTTCCTTTTTTGCATTTTCAATGTAAACTTCCCACAAGCATAAAATATATACTTCAAGTGCACTAGTGAAGAATGGAAGGCTCACATGATCTCAAAGTGAGCATCTTCAAAGGCTGAAAGCACCATGGCCCTTTGCCAGTCACTGCTCCCCACACAAAACGCAAGTGCTCGACTGATTTCTAATACCAGAGGTGAGCTTGGGCTGGCTTTGAACTTTATATAGCAATGGAATCACACTGTAATGTGTCTGCTTCTCTTGTACAATTTGGTTATGAGACTCGCCCCTACTGTTGCAGGTAGTGGTGGTTTATTCAATCTACGTGTCCCTCCCTCCCTCCCTCCCTCCCTCCCT
>PVHY01008042.1:0-63840 GCA_004024945.1 Uropsilus gracilis
ACAGGCCAAACAACCAACAACTAAACATCAACTTAACCAAACAACAATTTGCAGAAAACTGGGAGGAGTGACTGAAGGGGGGATACAGAAGAGGGATATGGAGGGAGGAGGAAGGGGGATACAGAGGGGGGATATGGAGGGAGGAGGAGGGATCAATTAATTCACAATTGTGATAAATCAATAAAATGAATAAAAAAATGAGAAATACTTAAAAAAAGAAAAGGAAAAAATATCTTTTACACTTTCTTTTTCTGCTTTGTTTGGTATTGTTTCAGGTATGCTGCAGATCACATATCTCTTACTCTACCATTTTGACAAAAAAGTCATTATGTCACTATTATAATTAAAAAAAGATATCTTAAACAAAAAAGAAATTTATACAAGAGATCTAATGAGAAACAAATACCAAAGGTTTATGAGGATTGAGGGTATTGAGTATAACTCATCACTGAGGACAAAATTGAAAAGGATAAGTTCTAATATTCCTCAATGCCCACACAATTAGCAGGACTCTGATTCAGCATAAATGAGTAATGGGAAGTTTGTACATCATGGAGTTTGTATGTAAACATTTTGGCCATTGATTACTACATGGAATAATCACTATTTATACCTTTTTTTCTCCTAAAAATTTAAACAAAGCACAAATAATATATCTGGGTACTTGGTTATATACTTTCTTTCCAAACTTCATGACTAAGAAAAAACATAAACACAATAATAATGACAGTGGATATTACTCATTGTATGTGTTCCATTATTAAACTGAAAAGAACATTTATTGTGTATTAACAACTAACTTATTTTTGACATAAAAATGAAGTGATAAAAATAGAACATATCTACATAGAGATGGATACTGGATTTGAATTTAGTCCTTTCACATATATAGTCATTTCCTTAAATAATTAATTTACTATATTGCGTTGAATAAGGGATATTTTTATAACATTGTTTTTCCAAGGTGTATTTATTTATATGAATTAATTTTATGCTCATAAAGTATATCTTAATACACTATAATGTAGCTAGCTTTCTATATCAATAATTTATTGACATACCAATAATGATATATCATTGTAATGAATCTATTGACATATCAATAATGATATATCATTGTAAAGAACCAGGGTGTGGGCACAAGGAAGGACAAGAGAGATTGACAATGCTATGGAGACTGGGGCAGAATAAAAGCATGAATTATTTAGCAATTTTAATGTTCCTCCACAAGTCCATATAAAGGTTTCAGACAAAGAAAAAAAGTGGTTTAGGCAAAATTAGATTAAGTAAAACATTAGTTCCTGTGCGATACTTGGGGGCAAGGGATTCACTTATTAACTTGCTGTATTCTCCTAAGAGAGTTTTTTTTTTTTTAGGGTAACTATTGGAGGTAAGGTGACACTGCTGTTTACTGGAGGTTTATACATTTCCAACTTCAGTGCTCTCAAGACAGGTAAGATAATAAAATGAAGGGCTCTTCATCCACAGCATGAGTCCTTAACTGGTTACTAGCAGTTCCTGACATATCATTATTGAATTTATTATATATCGGTATATGATATATGAATCAGCTGGTGAGGAGCAGTAAGTATTTTTCTGATAGAGGTTTACACATATCATTATTGAATTTATTATATATCGGTATATGATACATGAATCAGCTGGTGAGGAGCAGTAAGTATTTTTCTGATAGAGGTTTACACAAGAGTATTTAAATATAAAAATACTAAATCAATCTGAAGAGAAATATAATAATTCAAAACTGATAGCAATGAATTTACTAAAAGTTAAGCAAAATAATCACTAAAATACAAAGAGTACTGAAAAATAATACCTTCTTCTCTCCATAATATGTTAGCTACTGCAGCATGATAAAAAAGAAAATAGAATATTAGTAAAGAGAGTTTCAGTTGCATAATAATATAAACAATTATTAGAGAGGTTATAATCACTACTGTAGAACATGCACCAAAAATATAATAGTGAAACAAACTACTTTAAATTAACATAATGATAACATGCCTAAAAAACTAATAATACTCTGTTTATCTTTTGAAATAGCTAATTCTTTGAAATAAAGATTTTGCTGATAAACAAAGATCGTTTTATGCTTCACTGAAAAGAATAGGATATTTAAGTTCATTTTCTTGAAATGCATCTTTAGAACAAGCTTTGATAGCTAAAACAATTTATTCATTTGACAGTATACTTAAAAAGTTGCCAATAGAAAATGTTACATTTTTAAAATTCTCAATAATCACACTGTGCAATGTTGTTACACAATATACAATACTCATGAGCAAGAAAAGTTCTTGTAAATACAGGATTTCGAATGCAGGATAAGTCTATTTTTATGTAACAAATGTTTTAATCTTTAAACCAGAAATAATAAGAACATATCTAAATATACGTTATTTAATTGTACAATAATGGTTCACACTAAACTATTTCTGGACAACAAATTAGTAAAATTATTTAAGAACAAATCAATAGAGAGTTAAAATGTTGAGAGCAAAGTCAAGAAAAAGTATAAATTAGAAATAGTTCTCTAGAAATGTATACCTCTTCTACTAATTCAAAGTTCTGTGTTTAAATCAAAACATTAGAAATGCAGAAAACAATCACAAAGATGTGTCATGTATTTAACTCCTGAAAGTTCAACCAGTTACTATATATTTATATATAAATAATACACAATAATATACTATATATTTATGTAGCTTTTCATATAATTACTATATATAACGAATTAGACTTCATGCAGTCTGAGAAAGCATTCATATAAAATATATAAAGTCTCATTAAGCTAGATGATTATAAGTCGGCAGAGATTAAATTTCTTTTTACATTTCTAGGGAATTTCATGAAATATACAAACTAGAAAACATGAATATAAACACTCAATGAATAAAGTTCCAAGTTGCCTAGAGTACATGGCACACACACACACACACACACACACACACACACACACACACCATGTCTAACGTTATGCACATTTCACGTGCATACACACGTAATCATATTTTTAACAAAAATATATTTTTTTTTGCTAAAGATAGAAACATATTCACAGTTAACTATACTGTGACTCAAATAAGAAAGCAACCGTGGCAATAGTACAATCTATACTCACAATAAAGAATCCACATCTGTGCTATAATTAGAATTTTCATGTTAAACTATTAGAGAATTATACACTAATGATAACTTTATAAAATAGTTTCAACATAATTGTGAGAGAGATTGTTAGGCTTAATCTGCACTGGCCAAATCAGCTTTTGTCTGAGGTCTTTCTTACTATTTTTCCTGGAATAATGTTTATGTCTTTCAGATTTAGTTCAGTAACTACTACTTATAAAACAAAAACAAAAACATGAGTTTGTTTACTTGCAATTAGTGGTGAAGGAAAGGCAGGTTTTGTTTCAAATGCCATCAGACATTTCATTTCAACTCTTTGGTGGTACAGTCCTTTACTAGTGCATGTGCTAATGTTATTCCTGAACATGTTTCTACTTATTAAAATATGCTTATCTGCTTTTAAAATATCACTTAAATAAAGTGAAACCCTCAGTGCTTTTAACATGAGTTAAAAGTTAATTCAATAATGTCTTTAAATTGAGAAACATAACAAAATCAGAAAATGTCTTAACTCATCCACTGTTTTCTTTTGCTTTTAATTAAAACTAACATGATACCTGAATTACTCCTTGAAAACTACTGTTCATGATGGTATTTAATATTCAATTTCTAGTCTTTCAGGAGCATAAAACTTTCTCTGTGGAGACACTATCATTATTGCTTTGATGTGTCTGTAAATGAGGATGAAACCACAATTGTCTGATCATGTTAGAAGGTGGAAATCAAAGTTTGAGGAAATGTCAACAAAGTCTGGCATTGGATGAAGAAACCAAGAAAGGTGCCTTACTGCAAAAAATGAAGATTAGGAGTTTGGAATCACTGCCTATATGATCTGAACACATATTTTCTTCTTGAAAACATTATTGTTGTTACTACAAGTTGGATGACCACTTCAAACTGTCAGGAACAACAAATGCTAGTAAATCACGAAAAGAATAAGCTGCTCTTTCTTCTTTAGTTCTTCCTTTCATCTCCTTTCTTTCCATCCCAACCCCATGCAACATCAATTCTGTTTTAATAAGGAAGAATAAGGTCAAGTGCTTTTCTTCCTTCCATTGTCAACACTAATTAAAAGGGCAGAATGACAGACAGAAGTGATACTGTAGCAGCTTCAGTTTCTGACACAAAGAAAAGAAGAATGGATCAAGGATATCCAAGAGAGAAGTGACAGCAAGAGCAAAGAAACTAGACCAATCAATAAGGATGAGGTCAACCATGGCTCTAGTAAGAATGAATGTTGGCATAGAAATATGAGAGTATCTTCAGTTGAGAGTAGTTTTCAGTTGAAGCCTTGATGTATGGTGAATCTACACACATGTTACTTGTAATTATTTTTTCAGTATTGAAAATAAAATGTGACCAGGAATGACTTTGAGAATATTATATAAAAATTATTTTCATCCCTTCTATACAGCAGTTTCCCCTTCACCATGGTATACTTTCCAAGACCTCCAATAGAGACATTAAATTGTGGACAGTACCTAATCCTATATAAATAACTACATTTTTCCTACATGTCTATAAGAAAGATTATATATATATATTCTACATAATTTATAATAAATTTATAAATGAGGTGAACTAAGATTAACAATAATAGTAAAAAATTAGAATTATAGCAATATATTTAATAAACATTGTGCACATGTTGCCCCTTTGCTCTCTCTCTCTTTCTCTCTCTCTCTCTCTCTCATGTTTTTGGACTGCATTTGACAAGGTCTAACTGGAACTATGGGTAAGGAGGACTGTTATGTAATAGACAAGGGGAACTACTCTATATTTGTTTTTGACTAACATTGTCTATCAAACTTCCATTTCCCACACCAAGGGAAAATTATCAAATTTGAATAAACTCTGCAGCAATATTATGTGCTAGGGACAATTTTTTTCAAACTCAAGGATAAATTGTTTTGTGGCTATGATATTCAAAATGGAATTTAGCTTCACTGACAAGTAATAAAATACACAAGACACAAGAGTAAACAGTTACACAGTCAATTCCCATAATTATTAATAAAAGTGCAAGCAATTCATAAATATATCTGGACCTCAAAGTATTTTTATATATAATATAAAAATATCAAATACCTATTTTTAACATTTAAATAGTTACATGTGTGGGAAATAGTACTTTTCTACTTTTAGCCATATTTACACAATTGCATCATTTTATACATTGTTCAATATGTTTAGGAAAATTTTAAAGCTAATAATCATTGACCCAGAATAATAACTGCAATAGTAATCAGAACAAACAATTACTGAGTCCTCATTATGCGCTAAAGACAGTGCCAAGATTTTAGAGCACTGGTTCCATTAAAATTTCATTTCTACAAATGTCTCTAATTGAGTTAATTTCTATAATAGCTTATTCTAAAAAAGCAAAATAAACGAAGCATGTGTTAAGAATATGAGACTAATCAAGTAATCTAGAGTAAAATAATAATATTCTAAGGACAAACAGATGAGCAGCACACCTACTTCTTTAAGTAATGCACAAGATGTTTTCTGATTCAGTTCAGTAACAAACTAGTCTGTATAGTCAATGTTTTAGACAGGCATATGTGAATACATATATAAGAATGAAGAAATGATTGCTCACAGGGTCACAGAAGCATGAAGTTAACAGTAGCTTATCTTCTATGATCATAATAGACTATTTCCCATGTCGATTGTACTCTGATTTAATGGTTACAAATTAAAAGCATAAGCAGACTATGGAATAATTTTTTAGTTCTTGACTAATTTAATATGATTAGTCATTATGAACACATACTTTCTGATTACACTGGTTTCTTGTTAGACGTTTAAATAGGCTAATGAACAAAGTAACACTATCATTTGGGAAATGCCATTATGCCAAATACTCTTCAAAAGATGTATAAAGATAATTCAACTCACACTGAATGCTCACATCATGTCCCTGCAGTATGTTGTGATGAGTTTCTACATTACATATTCCATCTTGAGATTGAATAGTAAAGATATGACTTTTTATGTCTTTTATTATTATATATTTTTATTTTAAAAATTATGTTAAACAGGAGGCAGTTCAATAACCAAACCACCTGACTCATGACTTATCTCACAAGCAGCTCTCATCAGAATTCAGTTATCTGGCCAGAAACAGGACAATAGGATACCCAGATGTATGATTTGGCTTTTTTGCACACAGCTAATAAAAACCTATGGAATAAAGCAAACTTCCCCAAACTTTAAGACAATACTTCACCTCAGTCTCATCCCAGCACCTGTGTATTTATACAGCACATTTGTTTTAGTAACTCTTCACATGGTTAGAGTAATTTTGAACTAGATTCCTATATGTGAAAATATGAAGTGATAAAAATTCCAACTTCTTTTGGAATCTAAGTACACAGTTATTTTACAAAGATGCACCAAGTTAAGCATACTGAAATCAAGGATTTACACACCAAGTTCTAGCATTTTCTCTTAAACTTTGACAACAAAATATTAGTAAATAGACTTCCTAAAAGTTTCACTGAGGTATATACTCAGAATAGTCATAAAGTTATTTAGTCTTCATACCTGAAGTAACATAAAATGTCAATATCAATTATCATAAAATAAATATGAGATGACAGAGGAACATTCCACGGAAGGACATCATGGCATAATAAACAAAATTTAGGTAATAAGTTAGAACTAGAAAACTTTGACTCTTATTTTGGAATGTCGACAAAAGAGCCATCCAATGGCTTACGATTGCTATAAGCCCATTGAGTTGGTGACATTCAGATCATATCACATCTTGTTTGATAACAAGTCTCTGCAAATGTACAAAAATGATGATGCATAGGAACTGAGCTACTTAATGATACGGAAAAAGGTATTATTTGAAAAATATAGCCTTCAGATATGATACTACAAGGCTAATCATTTCAGCATGATCTAGGTCAAAAGATGAAAGAATTTACAGAACAAGTTACTTTACCAGATGCAACAATGTGCTTGATCAAACTGAAAACATGAATATTAGAATTGATGATAAATAATAAAAGCTCATAAAATAATATATACCTCTGAAGCATGGTTAACTTTGACATTATGATTATACTAAGTAAACTTTATTTTACAGTAAGTTTACTTACATATGTATATGTAAATGTACAGGACAAATATTAAACTGTTTTGAATCTCCAAAATATATATGTTTAATATAGAATGTTTTACATATAGCTCCTCTATTGAGTAATATTCAAAAGACAGAAATTTTTTATTTGTTAATTTATTTAATTTCCCCTGAGTATTTGCTTTTAATTAGCTCTGTTTATAGAGCCCTCATACAATAATCAGTATAAAATATCATATGGCTATATTGCATACTGCTTATTTTTATGATAAATTTCCCTTATTCTTAATAGTTACTATTATCTCCTAACTGTTGAGTGTAAAATATATTAATCTAATGACATCTGTACCTATCTCATGTTTGTTGAGTGTAAATGAATTATGCATTGATAACTGTTGCATTTTGTATTATTGCATCTCTAACATGGGTATTTAATTATTTTCAGAAAATAAGCATGAGTTGGGTAAGAAGTACTTTATGTCTGGTATTGTAGTATCTATTGTATAATATGTGCACAAAATTACTAAATGAGTTAGTGTTTATTCTATATTAAAGAAGAGAAAATTAAAACTCTCATTATTATGTAATAATCCCAAGTCACAGCCTATTATATGGTAGAATGATTTTAGCTCATTTCTTACTTCAAAGATCAAGCCCTTCCATTATCATTATTTGCTCATTTTTTCAATATACATAGAATCTAATCACTACTAAAAGGAAAATAGACCTCAAAACTTCCTGGTAAACAAGGTCAAGTCAATAACTCATTAACATGTGCAAATAGAAAGGGTGAAGTCAATGCTGATACATCTGTGCCTTTGGGGTTTTGAAAATATGTGTCTGTCAAAATACAAATGTGCCTTGTACAATTGATATTGGAAGTTTTCCATGGAATTACTAAAAGTGAACCCAGGGTTAACTAAACAGAAGTTACAAAGGTCTGTAATTTTCCCTAATGTTATCAATTTTGATGTGTTATATTCTGACAGTTTATTAAGATATAGCAAGCAACTCAAAGAAAACTGCCCTGCATCACATATACATTCTAACATTTTTAGTTGATTATTCTGTAGCTACCAATAGTCTACACATTTATTTTAGGTATTTAGTATTATTCTCATTTAATTATATGTATATATTTATAGAAATATTAAGATCATGCATATGGTATAAGTGATGACATATGTGTTATGGTTTTAGTACCCAGTGCAGCATTTGTGGAAAATCAGTTTTCACTCATATGTTGAAGATAAGAAAACAAAACACTTGATATGCCATTGAATTCAGTTTGCAAATATTTCATGGAAGAATTAGCATATATGTACATCATATATATTTTTAATTTTTACATTCCCAAAAGTACATACAGCAAAAATAAAATTTAACAAGATGGTCTATATTGTACTTAAGAGCTTCTACACACCAAAAGAAACAATCTATAAATGAAAAGATATCCTATGGAAAGAAAGAAAATGTAGCTGCATCCCATGTATTTGATAGACATTTAATTTCTAAAATACATTTTTGAAATTCCAATAATTCAAGACAAAATGTTAACTAATCCAATCAAAGACAGGCAAAGAACTTGAACAGACATTTTTCCAAATGCCTTCCAAAGAATACAAAAATGGTCAAAAGATGCTAAAAGGTGTACTGCATACCTAAATATCAGGGATACAAATAAAAACTACAATAAGATACCATCTCAAACATGTTAGAAGGGCTATGATCAAAATGATAAAAGATAGAATGCTGGAGAGTTTATGAAGAAATAGTCTTTCAGCCTCTGTAGAAACCATAATGGATATTCTTCATAAGATTAATTTATTGCTTTCATATGATTCTGCAATTCCACTTCTGAGTATATACCTAAAGGTATTAAGTCAAGATCATAAATATGTCTACATTAAAATGCTCACTGATGCATTAGTCATGATAGTCAATGTATGAAATCCCAAATTATCTATCAAAAAATAATGGACAGAGAAAATGTTGTGTGTTCGTGTGTGTGTGTGTGTGTGTGTGTGTGTGTGTATTCAATACATACGGGTCTTTCTAGCAGAATCTTCCACAAAAAGAGAGGAGATGTCTTCATCCACTCCTGCTTCATTCTTTGCTATACATGTGTATGCTCCTGTATCTTCATAGCGCACATTGCTTATGTGAACTTCACTGCCATTTGCTGAAAATACAAGGCAAATTCAACTTGTAAACTACAATTTCAGTTTTGGTACAGTGCTTTCTGATTACACAGTCAAACAGTTCTCTAAGCTTGTCCTAATTAAACTATTTTCCTTCTTACTTGCATGATTTGGAGGCATGCCAAATTACTCCAAAAGCATTCAAGTGTTTCATAAACTGTGCTGTCACTCTATTACAAAGAATTCAATACTGTATCAAAAGTATAACTTTAATATTCTATATTGATTTCCCATTTGCCATATTGCATAAGAAACATTTTATATTTATAATTGTAATATAATTTAGTTATTTTTAATATTCAGATTTTACTTTGGCCTAAACCTGTGCAACAGCTTAAATAACAATATGGTGCATATATAGTAGAGCGCATATGACAAGGAAATTTATCAATAAATTAAGTAAACTATATCATAAAGTACAATGCAATTGTATTTATAAAATCTGTTTTTCATTTATATTATAAATACATGGAATTATTATAGAAAAGGATAGAGAGGTAATGCTATATGAATTCTATGTCAAACATAACTTCTGTTTTTAAAAAGAATTTAACATTTTACCAGATTTTGTAAAATCCAACAATGGTGGGGAGTATGTTATGGCAACATATTTCTGAATAAGGGAGACTGTATACTTTTAAACCATACAAATTTTGTAATGTGTCCTCTCAATTTAAAAAAAAAAGGAATGTACACCAGAAAAAGATCCTCAATGCCATGTGCTCCTCTTTCCAATGTAAATAAAATGTACATATTTTTACTCACAAAAATATATGTTGTTATGATCAATATGCACTTTCACATTATTACTTGACATTAAAAATTGCTTTTATTGGTTGCTCGTGCCTGTAAGCTTCTGCCTATGAAGCGGCCAGGGCTAGGGATCACGGTTCGAGTTCCGCCTGGGGCCCGTAGCGAAACCTAGTTCCAAAAAAATAGCTGGGGTGGTGGTGCGCGCCTGTAATCCCAGCTACCTGGGAAGCTGAGGCTGGGGGTTGCTTGAGTCTGTGGTACCCCGGACAACAGAACCTGCGGTTCCACAGACAAAAATAGCGAGAACTAGTCTCAAAAAATTTTTTGCTTTTATTTTCATTTACTACATCTTGTAATTTTTATATTCTATATATTTGACTAGTACATCCAGGAAATAGAATATTAGAAGTTACAGAATATTTTACATATTATAATGCAATAACTTCATAGATTTAAAGAAATATACATGTGAAATAGTTGTTTTATTTTTTCCTCTTTTAATTTGAAAATATGATATTAGCTATTCACAAAAGAATTCCCATATTGACACCTGTAATACATATTTAATTGTGATTTAAGCAGTTCAACAGTCACTTCAGAAATGCATTATATGAAGAGAAAACTTTTCTGTCCAGTGTATCTATTATAACTCATGACAAGTATTTTGTGGATCAACAAAATAAACACATTATTAGTTATAATAAAACTATTATTTAAAACATAAAAATATAAAAGTAATATTTAAAGACAATATTTTAGTTACAACTATGTATTCTTTTCATTTATATGACATTCTGTTGTCATTGATGCATTTCTATTTTTTCCAAATACTATAAAATATTTAACATAAAATCTCTACTTTTAGAGAAAAAAATTAAATTAAAAACACCTTGAAGTGTGAGTTGTTTGGAGAGCTTTGGTGTAATATCAATTCCATTCTTCAGCCATCCAAGCTGAGGGTTTGGTATGCCTTCTGCATGACATCTAAGACTTGCAGTGACCCCAGGTTCTCTAGCCTGGCTCTCAGGATACACCCGAATTACTGGAGGAACTAAAAAAAGAAACAGTGATAAAAAAAGTTAATCATTCATATTCGCCAGTTTGTTTTTCAAAGCAATAATTGCAGTGTGAGAAATGTAACAGATTTGCTATTGTAATGTTTTATAATCCTACAGATATTTATTTATAAATATTATTATTCATGAAAATTTACCATTGTTCTCTGAATAAAGATGAAGGCTTTGCCACTGGAAATATTCTAAGTTGCCTTATTTCAGAAGTTAATGATGTCCTCAAAGAGTGATAGATACGTAAAAAATACAAAAATCATTTAAAAGAGGCTTTCATTTGCCAACTATTCAAAAATTAATATTAAAATAGAAATTATAGAAGAGTATAGGAATTAAGACAATGAATTTATGTATATGTAAAATAAACTAATTTATATATATATATAATGGGGCAGAAGGGAAATTTCTTCTTTTTTTAAACAGAATTTTAATAAATTAGGAAAATTTTACTAACAGTAGTATCAAAAAATAATTTAGAAAAAATTTGCCAAAATTTATCTTTTACACTGAATGCTGAAAAGTATATTAAAGAATGTAGAGAAAATATAAATGAATAAAAATATACCATTTGTTCATTAATTGAAAAAATAGTTGCTCAACTAGTAAAAACTGCTAATAATTATTGGCAAATATATTTCAAAATTGATTTATATATTAAACATGATTCCTATATATTCCAAATGTTTTTTTTTTTTTTATAAAAATAAGAGTCCGCCTTCAGTTTCAGATGGAATTGAAAAAAACATCAAATACCAAAATAATCATGAAAAACCTCTAGCTGAGGGCTCACACTTTCTGGTTCCTAAATGTATTGAAGCTAGAATAAACAGAACAATGTGGTATGGTATTAGCATAATAATAAATATGTAAATCTGTAGTATAGAAATAGAAGTGCAAAAATTAACTCTATATTGAAGTTCAAGATATTTTCAACAACGTAGCTTTTTTTAAGACTTGATACCGACTGTCTGGATATATAGAGGTAAGGCAATAAACCTGTACCTTTATCTCACAGTAGACATAAAAATTAATTCAAAGCAAAACAAAGAACTAAGTGGAGGCATTAAAGCAAGAAGACTCTTAGGGAAAAAAAAAATGGATGAAGTTATATTGGCCTTGTATTTTATTTTGGTTTCTTAGTAAGTACCCAAATCTCAAGCAAAAGTTTTTTGAAAAGATAAATTGAATTCCATTAAAATTAAAACATTATGGGTTGAGGTCAATTTCAAGAAAATGTACAACTGACAGAATAGGAAAAAAAAACTGCAAGTTTTAGCTCATAAAATGCTAGTATCCAAAATACATGATGAACTGTTATAACCTTGCAGCTTAAGGCAGTGACTGCTTTACTATAGCAAAATAAACTATCAACAAAATGAAAATGTAAGCTACAGAATCAAAAACATTATGTGTAAAGCACATATCTATTAGGAAACTATTAGAATTTATAAGGAATTTACACAGTTGCTTACAAAGAACGTATCCAGTTCCTTGTAAGATAAGCAATTAAAAATCAACAAATATCCTAAATAATCATTTTTTTTCCAAAGAATACATACAATATTAAGAGATAAATACAAGGAGTTCAAAAATCATGCAAGATCAGGAAATACAAATCAAAAGGCCAATGAGATGTCACTTCACATCATTATGATATATGTTTTCAAAATAAAAACAAAATTCATGCTGGCATGTAAATGGTGAAAGGAAATACTTGCACAATCTTGGTAGAAATATAAACTAAAATAGTCAGTATGGAAAACAAAATGAAGTAAAAATGGAACTACTTCTAAGTCAATAAATTCCCCTTCCGCTTAATTAAGTAAGCCTTGATAGCAATTCATTCTTAACTTTAGCTTCAATTTTCTCACCAGTGAAAATGAGAATTGATTTATGCCTCACTTTCTACTACATGACATGAGCATTCTTCTAGTGATAGAAAAGAATACCATCAGCACCAATTCTTCAAGACTGGAAGCAGTAATATATTCATAGATAGTGCAGAAGGTCTCTGCTAAGTTCTCATTGTCATTTCGTTTTAAAAACAAGTAACGAGAAAGTTTAACAGCTTTAACAGATGAAAATGAATAATTTTTGTCAATAAATATTCAATAAAAGAACATATAACTTGCTACAGAATGTAAAGTCAAAGCAATGATCAATGATCCTTATAACATTTTAGGAGTAGTCAACAGAATATATTTGAAAATTACTTTGATATGTGAAATGACACATATTAATATATTTAGTGATTATAATAGATTTAGATAATTCATACTTGAAATATGGGTACTATATGGTTGATATATACTGTTGCTTATACTTTCCAAAGAATGTTTTCATGTAAGATATTCATTAGGCTCTTTCGATGCTACTTATTTCTACCTTATTGATAGGATTATGATTGAAATGAAAGGAAAACAGTGAAAAATAAATTATGTCATATTGAACTTTATTACCTAGATAACATATATTATAGGAAAATAAAAATACATATATGAAATGCTTCTCCTTTAGTACATTGGTATCAAGTAATGGTCTGAAAAATATATAACATAGAATTACAGGATAAATGATTCACATAACAACTATTTAATGTAAATGATAAACTACACATTTGACAGGAGGGTATTTTTCCTGGGTTATACATTATGAAATATAAATGAAGATTGATGGCAGTCTAAATTACAAAGTCAGTAATTCTCCAGAGAACATTTTAAGCCATTTACTACAGTCATTTTCAGTTAAGAAGTGTACTCTATGCACTTGTCTTTCCTGGCCATTTGCAGTACATAAATAAAAGAAAAAAAGAAACTGAAGAAGACGCCAAAGGGTTTACATGTTGACCTTATAATTCAATTTGTGTCCAATATCACCCAAACCATTAAATAATGCTGTTAATATTTTCAGAAAAAAAGATGATATCTAAAGATGTTTCTTGACACAAGAAAATTTCTAATATTATTTAGCTCAATGAATTAACTCAGGAAGCTGACCTATTAATTTGCTGCAATAGTATTACGTCAAGTGACAATATTATGTATGTATATCTATTACTTTGATGCAATAGTATTAAGTAAAGTCAAGTTACATAATATTATGTATTTTTATCTACAAAAATATTAAATAACTGTGTATATATGCATATATATGTGTACACACAATACCAGGTTATTGAGTCATAGTCATTCTATAAAATATGATTAAACAAATATCTGATTTCAATGGAAAGAATACAGGGGGATGTATATACATAGGTTTTATTCAGAAGTGACATTTAAGAAAAAGAGAAAATCTGACATTTATTTTTTAGATAACAACATGCAATATTTATTGAATAACTTCTTTTTAGTGCATAGTGCTAACTCATTTTACTTTCCATCACTTACATATTCTACAGTATCTATTAAGAGGTTGAATTTTGAATTCAGCTTTTGAAATTAATCAAATGGAACAGTTGGTAAAAAATGCAATTCTGGAGAAAAATGCCTTATCTGTTAACCATCTTTAAACAATAGTTTCCACAGAAGTATCGACTGTAATTTGACTACATGGACTTAAAATATAAATCTGAATTAGATTTATAGTAGTAGCATATAAGATATATTTGAGATCCTTGAAAAAAATAGATTTTAAAATGAAATAGTCAATACACTTTTCAGTGCATTTATATTTTGGAGGAATATCAAGAATTCATCTTAAATAAATGTAAATTCTCAAAATCAGTTACTTCTATCACCCAATTAAAATAAGCAATATCATCATGTATTAATAAAATTAATCTAATAAAAATATAGTTATTTTAACTAATAATTCTTAAAGTGTAAGTGATAACATAATATATATGGAAGAGTGTTCTAAGAATATATTCATAAAACTTATACTTTAACCCACTAACAGAAACTAAGAAATGAAGATATGCTTATAATGCTAAAATACTCAAATTCGATATCAGAAAAGTAGGTAAGAAAATAAATTAATGCATAATTAATATTATTACATTTTCTTAGATTTTTCTGAAAACACTGATATCTATGTGGAATTATTTGTAAACTTTATTAATTCAAAATCATAAAGTATTTACAAATTAAATCAAAAATTCATGAAACTGGATAAAGGTCAATGTATATATATCTGAAATGCTTGTAATAAATTCATTGTATTAGACTAAATCAACACTGATTGGAAGTATCTAACTGTATCCTTCCAATCTATTCATTTTTCTAATAGAATACCAGATATTGGGAAACAAGTAGAAAAAAAGGTAGATTTCTAGAACATCGAATACTTTTTTCCTTAATCCTTCAACATTCTTTCTGGTGATTTCTTTAGAACTTTTTGCTCTTGCTGAGTGTCTGAGAACAGCCTAACCAAGGCTATATGAAAACCTGAATTTAGAGTCTGATGGTAGACACCACTGACCCCAAACAGTGACTCCAGTCTAACAAAAACAAAAATAAATTTAAGGTGAATCCTCAGGTCACTGGTATGTAAACATCTAAACACTGGGTATATATTTTTTCCTATTCTGGATGTTATTATCTTGTATTCTTTTGAAGGACTCTAGTGCTACTTTTCCACAAATTATTCACACAGCTGCAACTGTTAGAAAAGGCTCTAAGAAAGCTTGAGGGTAAGAATATAAATGTCTCTGAAGTAGTGCTGACTCACAGCAACATCTGGATTGTTTTGTTTGTATTATGATCGCCTTTGTCATTAAAGCAACTTTCCTATGAAAAATTACTGGCTGGGTTTAATAAATATTTTAAAATGCTACTGAGCTTGTCCAACGCCTTTTGTCTCTGACATTATTAAAGCCATCACTTTCTCTTTAACTTTGTCCCAAAGCAGTCTTTTTATATTCACGACTTTCACACTGCTGCTTGTCAATATTACAAAACTCTGATCACATTATTGCAGCCTTCATAAAAGTGTAAAGGATGCAACAAATGTTGGAGGCAAAATATAAATTAGCAGCACCATACTCGTGGTCATAAACTTTTGTGATTTTTTAATTAGGTCTTCCGAGTTATCCTGTGGTATAGTAACAGATAACAACTTTTTAAGTTATTTTGAAAGTGACAGCTGTTCATCCTAGTTTAATTAACTTAGATCTATTCTGTTAATCCTTAAAATAGTGCTTCTTTAATCCCCAGAATCAAAAGCTACCATTTTTAGAGATGCTCCCTGAGATATAATAAAAAACAACAAAAGCATTTAACATAATAACACATTTTATTTTTTAATCTGTGAAAGAAAGAATTAAAGAAAAACATAAATTTGAAGTGAAGTAAATGGTAGATGCCATTCTTTTCCTCTTAGACTTTACTTACTCTGATTGAATACATACTTAATTTAAGATAATTTATCAGGAGAGTCAAAGTTAATTATTTCAGGCAGGACTATGCAGTGGCTCCATGCAACCTGAGAATTTTAAAGCATCTCTAATACTCTGTGCTCCAAGTGATAAAATATTCAGTTACTCTGGGCCTCAATTTCCACAATTGTAGAATTTGAAACACTTCCTAGAATTAAGTGAATTAAGAGAAACAACAGCAAGTCTCCAGCCATGGTAGACATGAGTCAGCAGGAAAGTGCTGAATAATACACATGTTGCTTAGCAGAAATCATATGTTTTTCCTGTCACACAGAAATGACTGTAGTTTAACATGAGAAATGGCAAATTAATTCCATTAACCCACACTGTTTGATTAGTAGAATTGGACTTCATATTCTAAACAGGACATAACCATGTACGTATTCAATGGGAAAAAAATCAATATATATCAATCAATCAACAATATCTACCAGGACTAGAAAAAGGGGAAAAATACAACTTGCAAACTTGATTTATGCCCAAGTTACAAGTATAAATTCTGTTTAGATATACTTGAATAGATTATTCAAAAAAATATATATATAAGTTCCAAGTTCTTCTTTGACTCACATTGCCTTCTTTCAGTCACATAACTAGTAAGTGAATGTATAATCTATGAAAAAGGAAATGCTTGAGACTGACAAGTAAGAAAAGCTACTGTCTTGCTAGGACTTAAAAAAATAAGGAACATAAAGGTTTTTTAATCGCATATTAAGATGTATCACAAAAGTAAATATATATGATTTTGAAGATTTTATTCATAATTTTCACAGCTTTAACTCCAGCTAGCCTTATGTTCTTCCACCATTTGCATAAGGAATTGAAGACTTTAGGACACATAAGACTATGTAATATATAAAATATGTAGTATTCAACAGATAACTCAAGATACCGATTTTAGATTACAACCTATATGACCATGTCATGGCCTTTTAAAATATAAAACAAAAACTTACCGCAGATAAAAAGAAGAGGATTCATGATTATATTGTTGGTGCCAATGATAGTGAAGATATTTTCAATAGAACAGGTGATGAAAATTTCAAATATTAAGAAATTTTAGCATTGTTTATTAAAAAATTATATAAAAAGCAAAATCAATTTGAATTCAGATGCTAACTTTATACTTGTAACTTGGACATAAATCAAGTTTGCAAGATGTATTTTCCCCTTTTTCTAGTCCTGGTAGATATTGTTGATAGATTGATATATATTGATTTATTTCCCATTGAATACGTACATGGTTATGTCATGTTTAGAACATGAAGTTCAGTTCTACTAATCAAACAGTGTGGGTTAATGAAATTAAGCTTACAGAGAAAACAAAGAATGTAGTCCCTGTTCTTTGGATATTGAATTGTAAAGCTTCATAAACATAAAAAAACTCAAGGGAAGGTATTGTAAAAGTCAAATGAATAATTTCTAAAAAAATGTTTAGTAAAGTAGGATGAGCCCCACTCTTCACTGATATTTTAATATAAAATATGGAACATGAATTGAGTTTTAGAAAATGGATCTGGCTTAGGTCACAAATAAGAGAGCCACCAGTGCAAGTTATACAGTATCTTTAAGAATTAATGTTATATAATAAACCGCAATGTAAAAAATAGAGTGTAAAAACGTACATAAGAAGAAAAAAAATTTTTTTTTAATTTCAAGTACTTATTAAGTTGGTATATGGAATGTGAAATGAGTTTTATATTTTTCCAGGACACACATAAACAGTATAGTATTGACTGAATACCTGCTACAAATGATATTAATGTGACATTCTTTCAGTTTCATCATGTCTTAAAATTACACAGGTATCAAATAATGAAATCACATTTATTGATACACAGTAAGTAAAGCAGAATAAGGTGAGGTACATGACATAAGATTCTGTAAGTGATTCTAGTCCAAACTTGTCTTAACTGCCTGTATTACAGCAAGGTTTTGTTTTGAAATTTTAAAGTGTTGTAGTACTTTGTATTGAAGTATAATATGAAAGAATCTCATAAACTATACACATCAAATGAAAAATTCAAGAAAACATTATCACCAAATAAAGGTAAAACAATACAGAGAAAAGATTAGACAAATTCATTAATGTAAATGAAGGAAAATTTATTTTTAGAACATATAGATTAACAAGTACACATGTAAATTGCAAAAGGTGCTTAAAATCTAATTAAGCTATCTTGAGAGTGCCCTCATGTTAAATCTTTAAGATCAAATAAGCCTCATTATCACATTAACCTTTTTTCGACTCTCTTGTTATACAAGTGTCATTACATTAATTAGTCATTATACTGTTCTTTAAGTGCTGGCCACCTCATGAGTGTTTTGTAACATTACCCAGTGCTTGTATACAGAGTAATCTATAAAATATCGCTCCTATCGACCCACATAAACCAGTCCAGTAAACCATGTCAAACTAACTTAAATATGCATGTAGGTAGCATCAGATGATAATTTTATAAAGAAAAATAATGTTGTAGTAGTAAAAAAATCTAGATTCAGCACATTTACTTGCCAATAACAAAACACCAGCGTATATCTGCTTATACCGTGAAAGAATTCTGGCTGAACGAATTTAGGTCTCAGTCAATGGTAGGTCAGTACAAAACCACAGGACCAAAGAATGAGTCATCTGCCTGGGAGATATTCTCCTGTTAACATAAGATCACAACACTACTTAGTTTATGTAAAGGACTATACTCTCCCCATCTTATTAAGTCCTTCAGTAGGAAGAGGAACAGAACATTTCCTAATGCTTTTCTAGAAAGACTCAACATTGGCAGTTCATCTCTTCTCACATTTGGATCTGCCAGCAAAGGACATATTCTGTTCGACTTTCTTGGTAATGAAAGTGGAGGCACTGGTTTCTGTGGGCTGATAGTTATCTAGCAATGTTCATAACTTGCATGTATGTGTGTGAGCCCATACATGATGTACAGATGATCTTATATTAAAGATATAAATCTCAAAGACTGTCTAGAGGAGCAACTCAATGAAAGCCTTGCAAGTTGAAAGTTGCATATGGCAGCAATTCAGGTTCCAAATCTTCACCATCTCTAAAATTAGTTTTGCTAAGTGGATTAAATAGGTGAAATTGTTTAAAATGTGCACTTTTATTTTTCTATTGGGGCATTAAGAATAGAAAAAGGGCAGACAATAAAAAATGAAAGACTAAACTGAAGAGAAATTTAGTTAGAAGAACCTCAGAGAGGACAGTGCAGTCATCAGCTATCAAAGAAGAAACTAGATCTGGGAATCAAACACACACACACATACTGGCACCATGCAGAGGCCACTCTGAGGATTAATTTCTGTTAGAAAAGCTATCATTAGAAAAAGAGGAAATACACTCCTTGTCTCCTCAATAAAATCATAGATAGTCTCCAGCAATCTCATAGCTGACAAGAGTGGGAAAACCTGAGAGTGCATAGCTAAGTGACCCTTGAAAGGAATCCAGGGCTAGGAACTAATAGACATTTATTCATCCATTTATGTGCATTCATTCAGCAAATAGTCATTGAGTTATAACTATGTGTGAGACAAAGCATTGCTCTCAGTATTAAAATGAGGAAAGACATCATGGAAAGAGGGAGGGAGAGAAAGAAAGAGAAAGAGAAACAGAAATGTAACTATTTTTTCAGTCAATGAAGACCAAAAATAAACGAATATATATTAAATGATTTTGTTGATTTAGTTTAATCTAGGATATTATTATTTATTTAGGATATTAATTATTATTATTTTATGTGTTGTCAACTAAATAGATACTTTTTATTAAACTGTAAATAAAATTAAACTGTGTAGTTTTTTTTGTTTTGTTTTGTTTTTTATAACAAGGCATTAGAATGCAGCATTTATCCAAAGGCGCTGGAATATGAGGGGAACACAGTGCAGTAGCATGTTATGATGTACAGTGTACACAATGGGTTAAAAGGGAACAGCATTATCCATTATAAAGGTGAAAGAGACTGAAAGTGTGGGAAGGAGGGAACTAGCTATGATTCTGAATTGTATAGCCTGAATAAGCTTCTTCCAGAAGTTTATTTAATCAAGTAAACTGGTTTCATTAACATTTAACCAAAGAAGTTGGAACTGAGCTTTGCAGAAATCTGGCAAAGTAGCTTCAGGCAGAGGGAATAATTGCAGACTCTTATTATATTTAAGAACAAAAAAATTCAGGGAGTGTTAACTGCATCAGCAGTGCAGTTGGCAACAGAAAAAGAAGAATAGGAATATACTGCAAAAATCGAACATGCAACGTTTTGAAGGGTATTCAAAATACTGGCTTTTAATGTGAGTGACATATAGAGTCACTATAAGATTTTAAACAGATTTTATGACCTGATTTCATAAATGTAAAGTTAGTGACACACAAAAATAGCATTCATAGATCTCTATTGATGTTTACACAAATTGTGGGAAATTTTGTGCAAGAAAACAAAGAAGACCAGTACAAAATTCTCACAGCATCCAAATGTGTATGTCATAAAAAGTCATTGCCAGGGTCACAGACCTATTCTTCATACCTGAAATACAGGACCTGGTTTTATTATCATTTAACCTGAAATACAGAAAGTGTGTGGAACAAAGTTTGAAGGAAAGACACAGCCAGATGAAACTTTCTAAATAGAATCTAGGCAAATAATGATGAATCAGGTCTGGACATAGGTTAAATATTGTTCTAATGGAAGATCAGACCCTGGGTAGGATTATCCAAATCATTAAGAAGAAGGTGGGAGATATTTGTTTGAACTGTAAGTGCTTTTAACAGATTCAGATGCAATATTCTCAAATCTCTCCCTTGATAGATCCGACAGGAGAACATATAAAGAAACATATCAGAACAAAAATGTTTGGGCCAAGAAACAGAGAGCAATAAAAAAGAAAGAAGGTAATTTGTCCCAGCAATCTGTCCCAACAAAGGCAAAAGAAAAAGGTTCAAACTGTTAGCTAGTGGCTGAGTTCAGAAGAAAGGATGGAACAAGTAAGAGAAAAAGAGCATCAGAAGTCAGGTAAAATGTAGCAGAAATAAACACCCTACAAGGTCAAGAACCTTTCAAAACTGAGGAAATGTTACAGTGGGGAGCTCACAGTGAGATATAGCTCTGTAGTAGTCCCTTGACAGCTGAGAATTCAGAAACATTAATCTCAATTTTATGTTCAGAACACAATGTGGGGTCTTGGTGAATCCCTATGGACTTGGTTTCACAAATGCAAGCAATTCCATTGTGATGCTCAGTCCAAAAATGCCTGTTTTCAAAGGCATTATACGTATCTTAAATGCTTTCTGCCATAGCTGTATAGCTACATGACTTAGGCCTTCTCCCAGAGTGCTTATGAACATTGCATTCCTGTGACAAAATCAAATCAGATACACTCTTAAGGTGTTCCCTCTTCTCTCTAAGCTGAGAGTATGCTTAAGTCTTTCAAACTTCATTCTAAAAGAAGGTATTATTTGTGAGTCCTTATAAGTAGGAAAGTTTTTTCTTTCACTAAAAGGCCTGCTCTATTACACTTACACATACTCCTTTACACACTCTTATATTAACTGCTGAACAAATTCAAAGGATCTGGGGCTGGGGGAGTGGCTTCCAAGGCCTGAGAAAAGAGTGATTCTGTAACAATCTGGTGGAGGATTTTGCTTTTACCTTAATTTCTACAATTACCAAAAAATAAAATCTACATAGATGATGTAGCAACATAAAACCATTATAATTCTTTAAAGTTTACTTATAATCAATACATCATGTCAAGGATAAGTAAGAAAGAGTTCACAGGCTAGAAGGTAAAGTAACATTACCATATATGACATTGTGGCTTATAAAAAAGAAATTCTGGGTCACTGGATGATTACATCAATAGTGTCATTTTACCAGTACAGAATTGAACTCATGCAGAGATGAGAAATAAACTGACAAATAAGGCTGGATGCTAGTTACACTGCTGGAATAAACAATAAAACAGTTCATGGTTGTATAAACATAAATCTTGATATGTAGTTGTAAAAAAGGCATGGTGGCTTGATAGTTGTGATGTGGTTTGATCCAAATGCAGAGGATCAAATGAAATATAAACTCAATATGTGACCAAAGGACAATGAGCTTACTTGATCTTGTTGCATGACTTACTGTATTTTTACCCGGTATTACTATAACAAGTTGCTACAAGTTGAATGATTTTAAGTAGCAAAACTTTATTCTCTTATATTTCTGGAGACCAGAACTAAAAAAAAAAAAAAAAAAAAAGTTTTACTTAAAGTGAAGTTTTCAGCAGAATTGGTTTCTTTAGATAGTCATTGGTCTATGACCAATTCTGCATGTCACTCTAATCTTTTTCTTTAGTCATCACATATTCTGCCCCCTTTTTGTTACTATCATCCCTGGCAGGAAGATTCTGATAATTGCACTGAGAACCCATATAGATAATATTTCCACATCACAATCTTCCACTGAATCATGAAAACCCCCCTTTACCATAAATATTAACACTCATATTTTCCATGGATTAGAATATGAACATCTTTTGAGAAGATTTTATTCAGTCTAGACCATCCAGATACATTTATCTTTTCTTCAGCTAACTTCAAATCATGGCATTCTTTTTCCAAAGTGAAAATTGTTCCTCCAGCTACTACCTTCAGACCCAAAGTCCAGGAAGCAGAGATAGAGAAAATCCAACGGTTAGGGACAGATTTTTCCCTCTATGGTGAGAGTTCAGATATGATATGCATCTGCTACCTTCACACCTTGTGAGCAAAAACATCATCTCAGGACCAGACCTAGATTCAAAGGGATGTGATAAAGGTTATTTTATTTGGGTAGTCACAAGCTTGGCTTAATAAGTCTTCTATACCTATAGAAAACAGAAGAGAATGATTTGGTAGATTAAAAATAGTCTTTTATCCACATACTGTGACAAAAATACCCCACCTATTCACAGGTGGTTATTATCACATAAATTTATCACATAAAGAATTTATCACATAAATTCTTTAACCTTAAACAATTGAACAAAGCCTGCTGGTGCTTCCTGCAGCACCCTAGCAGCAGAGGGGTTCCCACAGATCAGCGAGGTTGACCAAAACAGGGAATCAGATGAAGGGTTGGAGACAACCACCAACCCACCAAACCTGCTGGCACTTCCTGAAGTATCCTAGCAGCAGTAGGACCCCATTGGTCAGTTCCTGGATCAGCAAGTCTGACCAAAACAGGGATTCAGGTTATGGTGAAGACCCAGTGACCACCACATCAAACCTACTGACATACATGTAAGGAAAGAAAGGGCAAACAAAATACAAAAACACACCCCTGCCAGAAGGGGTGTGTTTTATATAACAAGCCCATTTCATCACCAAAGACACTCCAAAGAAACAGTCTAAAGGAAACAAAGAAAACAGGAAAAAGAGAAACAACCCAAAGATGAGGAAAAGAAAGCCACAATGTATTCTATCCCCCCTGACCACAAAGGGACTGTTCTGCCACAACAGTCTACCAGAAGCAAGGAAGTTAACATGATAACAGCCTAAGTGCAAGGTAAATAACCACATCCTAGAAAAGAATCAAATCACCATGCCAATCAATACAAGAGCCATAAGTAGTCCAAAAGCAAATCACAGGGAGGAGGAAAAACACAAATATTCAGGCAAGTCCTCCTGGAAACAATACTTCACCTGAGGAAAGAAAATCTCCAGAAAACAAAAGAATGGTATAGAAGAAATGCAATATCTGTCAGAGACAAAAAAATCAAACTCAGCATTACAAAGGTATCCAAATAATTAAGAGAAGAAATCATATCCAGCATGACAGAAGCACTTAAAAAGTTAAGAAGCAGAAAAATATGAAAAAGAAAGCATCAATAAGAATAACATACTTGAGCTGAAGAATGACATTGATTACCTAAAGAAGAAATGGAAAGATATCCAGGATATAAAAGGAGCAAGAGAGAAACTCAAAAATGCTGGGAAAGACATGAAAACAGATGAGATGAAATAAAAGAAATTATCAACATCTCCAAAGTACTGAAATAGATAAGACAAAAAAAGAAATACAATAGAGGACAGAAGAAAATATCATACATATATCAGATTCCTTAAAGAAAGGAAACATAAGAGTAGCAAAACCCAGAAGAAGAGAGACATGGGAACTGAAAAGATATTTAAGGAACTTATAGAGGAGAACTTCCCAAAAATGAAGAAGGAAAGGAAAATAGACTTACAGGAAGCCAGAAGGATACCAAACTCTATTAATTAAAGAAATACCACATCAAGGCACAAAATTGTAAAACTACCAAGAGTACAAGATAAGGAAAGAATAATAAAACTACCAGAGAAATGAAACAGCTAAAATACAAAGGAAAACCTACTAGGCTGATTTCAAATTTCTCTGGAGACCAACTTTTTTTCTCTGACCATAAAATTATCAAAACATAAATCAACAATGAAAACAAGAAAAGTGTACATAGAGATTGAACAACATGGTACTGAAAAACCAGTGGGTAAATAAGGAAATCGAAGATGAAATTAAAACTTACATGTAAACAGATGATAGAGATGACAAAACACTCCAAAATACATCATACTCAGCAAAAACAATGAGAGGCAAATTCATAGCAATAAAGCCCCATATGAAAAACAAGAAATAATACAAAAAAGCCTGATTTCCCAACTCTAGGAATGAGGGAAAAAGAACAAAGCAAGCAACAAAAAAAGTCCAAAATCCAGCAGAAGATAAGAAATAAAAACCAAAGTAGAAATAAATATAATAGCAACCAAAAAGGCAATCCAGAAAATAAAACCAAAAGTTGGTTGAAACATTACAAAATTAATAAAGAAAAGAAAAGGAGAAAGAAAAGAAAAAGAAAAGAAAAGGAGAAAGAAAAGAAAGGAGAAAACTCAAATAAAGAGGATTACAAATGATAGGGGAAAATTACAACTGACAAAGCAGAAATTTAAAGAATAATCAGAGACTACTAAAACATCTTTATACAAATAAATACTACATGAATGAAATGGATAAATTCCTAGAACTAAACCATCACCCAAAGTTGAACAAAGAAGAAATAGAGGAATTAGACAGACCAATTACAAACTGTAAAATTGAAGCAATCATCAAAACTCACCCTAAAACCAAGAGCCCAAGACCAGATGATTTCACAAATTAATTCTATGAAACATTCAAAGGTAAAATAAGGCCTATAGTATTAAAACTCTTTCAAAAAATTGATAAAGAAGGAAAACTGCCAAATATATTCTATAAATCAAATATTGCACTAACACCAAAACCAAATGAAGATAGCACAAAGAAAGAAAACTATAGGCCAATCTGTCTAAATCTGTCTAATGAATACTTATGCATAAACTCTAAATAAAAATCAAATTCAGCAATGTAATAAAAGGATTATTCACTATGATCAAGTGGGACTTGTGGAATGTGGAAGCAGGTAGATAGATGGAACTTCAGAAAAGAGTAATACCTCCTATCTCTCTAGCCCCAGCTGACACAATAAAGGGTGGTCGATAGCATGTCTCTCACCTGTAACTCAGCTTTCTTATCTCTTTGGAATGTCCCAAGAGACATAAAACCTATTAGTAATGGCTATTGCCCCCAAATGTAAATTCTCCTGTTATGGTACATCCCCACATCCTCCCTGCTGCATGTCACCTATGCTTTGTTACTTCCTCATTATATCATTTTAACATTTCCTGGCTGGGGTATATAAGTGGCATTTCAACTTCATTAAAGTCAGAACTGGACATGTTTCCCAGGATCCCCGCTCTGTGAGCTAGCGTCACAGATCTCTTTGAATCCCTTTCTTCTCAATTTCTTCTTCATTCCAAATGCAACTCCTAACAGGATTCATCCCAAGAGTACAGGAATAGTTCAACATTAGAAAAAGCAATCAATATAATGCATCACATTCACAGGGAGAAAACCAAAAACCATATGATCATACAAATAGATGGAGAAAAAACATTTAATAAAGTTTAGCATCCATTCATTATTAAAGCCCTTGAAGAAACTGGAATAAAAGGAACATACCTCAACACAATAAAAGTCATTTATGACAAATCTATAGCAAACATCATTCTTAATAGGGAAAACTAAAATCATTTCAATTAAGATCTGGAACCAGGCAAGGATGTCCTCTCACCACTACTTTTCAGCATATTACTGGAGGTCCCAGCAAGGACAATAAGACAAAAGAAAGACATAAACATAGTACAAATAGAAAAAGAAGTGATCATTATATGCAAAAGATATGTTACTTTATGTAGAGAACCCCAAGAAATCCACCAAAAAACTCCTTGAAACAATAAACCAGTTCAATACTGGAGTTGGCTACAAAATCATCACACAAAAGTCAGTAGCCTACTTATATGCAAAATACTAGGCAGAAAAATAAGAAGAAGAAGAAAAAAAAACTGCATTCACCATTGCACCAATGAAAATTAGATACCTGGGAATAAACATAATAAAATACATGAAAGACCTATACAAAGAAAACTATAAAAATTGTTAAAAGAAATTTAAAAAAAGACCTAAAGAAATGGGAAGACTGTCCCTACTCATGAACTGGAAGAAGTAACATCATCAACATGGCCATCTCGCCAAATCAATCTACAGATTTAATGCAATTCCAATAAGAATCACAATGTCAGTCTTTAAAGAGATAGAGCAAAAATTACTGAAATTCACAATGTATAACTAAATACCACAAATAGCCAAAGCTCTCCCAACCTAAAAAAGAGTGATGGGGGTTATTTGACTCCCAAACTTCAAATTATATTACCAAACTATAATATTTAAGACAGCATGGTACTGGAATAAAAACAGACTCACAGACCAATGGAGCAAAATTGAATGCCCAGAAATAATGCCACAAATGTACAGTCAACGAATTTTTGACAAAGGGGCAAAAAACATACAGTGGAATGATAGATTTTTTTTTTCAGCAAATGGTGCCAAAAAAACTGAACCACTAAATGCAAAACAACAATAACAACAACAGCAACAAACCCTAAACCTCTCTCTCAAGTCAAAATGGATAAAAGTCTTGGATGTAAGACCTGAAACCATGAAATACATATGAGAAAATATGACAAAATAGTCCAAGACTTACACTTTAGAAACCTCTTTTGAGACATATCTACAGATGCTAAAACAATGGAGGAAAACATAAACAGCTGGACTATATCAAATTAAAAAGTTTCTGTACAGCAAATGAAATAACCTATAGAAATCCAACTGAATGGGAAACAATCTTTGGCCTACATACACGTGATAAAGGTCTGATAACAAAGATCCACAAATACCCTACATAACAAAAACAAGTCAAAATTCCAATCAATAAGTGAGAAGATCTAAAAAGACACTTCCACTTCCTCAGAAGAGGAAGTATGAATGTCCAATAGGCATATGAAAAAAAGCTCATCATCACTAATAATCTGGGAAATGTAAATCAAAACCCCAAATGAGATACATCAATAAGAATGGCCCAAATCAAAAAATCTGGCAACAACAAGTTGCTGACATGGATGTGGAGAGAAAGAGATTCTTTTACACTTCTGGTGGGAATGCAAAATGGTCTAGCCACTATGGATAGCTGTGTGGAGGATCCTTAAACTACTGACAATGGAACTACTACTTGATGTAGCAATCCAGCTTCTATGAATCTACCCAAAGGTTACAAAAACTCTAACCCAAAGGACACCTGTGCTCAGATGTTTATTGCAGCACTGTTTACAATAGCCAGGACATGGAAGCAACCCAAGTGCCCCCAAATAGATGAATAGATCATAATGCTGTGGTATATGTACACAATGGAATATTATTCATCAATAAAAAAAGACAAACTTGTCATTCATGGCAGCATGGATGAAGCTAGAAGGAACCATGCTAAAAGAAATAAGCCAGGAGAAAAAGAGAAATGCTGGATGGTCTCACTTACGTGACAGATATAGGGGAAATAAACAAATGGACAAGAGATAATCTAAAACTAATTTTCAACAGAACTGAAACATAGAGCAAGAGAGGAGTAGGGGGCTAAAATTGGGGGTAGGATGGGCACAAAAATTAAGATGATAGTTTACAGGGAAAAAAAAACAGTGGGGGGGGATGATGTTCACAGGTTATAAGAATTGGTTGGAGAAGCCTGGGGTAGATAGTGATGTAAAATAAAACTAACAAACAAACCCTTAAACAATTGATATAAGAAGGCATCTCTTGACACAACAACAACAACAACAACAACAAACTACTTTGTGTGTGTGTTATTCTCCTACCTGCCTATAGAGCTAAGTGCCTGCTCTGGGCACTTGACAGACTTAATTAAGTACTGATCTCTGGTAACAAAAAACATATTGTAATTTCTAAATTTATTTGACATAGTATTTTTTTTTTGAGACTAAGTCTTGCTATTTTTGCCTGTGGAACTGCAGGCTCTCGTTGCCCGGGGTGCCACAGACTCAAGCAATTCCCAGCCTCAGCTTCTCAGGTAGCTGGGATTACAGGCGTGCGCCACCACGCCCAGCTATTTTTTTGGAACTAGGTCTCACTACGGGCCCCAGGTGGGACTCGAACCGCAATCCCTAGCCCCGGCTGCTTCATAGGCTGAAGCTTACAAGCACGAGCCACTGTGCCTGGCTATTTGACATAGTATTGATGTTGTTGGCATTAATTGTGTCTTTTAACATTCATAACTTTTACAAATGTGTGCCATGAGGAAAAACACCTTTAGCTACTATAGCCTTTCAATGTTTAAGAAGAATAGTTTCTATGATATACGAGGTCTTGACAAAAGTCTTAAAACATATACATCCTCTGCCATAAATGGGTACAAATATGAAACAACTGTTATCTTTTGGAAAACCACCAGCAGAAACTGTTCATCTATGAAAGAAGAGAAGAAAGGAAACAAGAGTTGTAATTATATGTTGGGCAATAATTTTTCAAATTTGTGTAAAAATATATATACCTCAAATCCAAGAAGCTAAGTAGTTCCTGCAGGATAAATCTAAGCAAATGAAACACAATCAAATTATACTATACTTTGATGACTAAATTCTTATCGAAAAGTTAAAAAAAAAAACTCTGAGCTGCCAGAGGAATGAAAATTTAACACTATAAATACTCAATCTTCTTGTTAGAACTTATATAATCCAGAAGACAGTAATATGGAATATGTCATCTATAAAGTTTTGAAAGGAAAGCAAACAAAACAAACCTGCCCACACAAAAATGCTTTTAGACAAGTAAAGATTGAGAAAAATTTAAAGGATGATTATAGGTTATAGACTATGAGGAAAGTTATAGCTAATACAATACAAGATATAAGAAAATTCAGAAATTTATTTACATGAAAGAATGAGTATGATTAGAAATATAATTTTAACAGTATTCTCATCTTTCCTTAAAATCATTTTGGAAGATATTTAACTATTTCAATCAAAAAATAAAACAATGTTCTGTGGTGTTTATAGCATAATACACTGAAAGTATTATCACAGAGGATGAAAGGAAAGAGATTAAAATGTTTTAAGATTTTTATATATGAAGTGGCAAATTATTGGAAAATACGTGATGATAAGTAAATTACACATTGCAAATACAGATTGAAACTACCCCTTAAATATGAACAAATGTATATAATTAATATGCCATTTTTGTAATAAAATGGAATCCAATATGTTATGCAATACATCCTACAGAGAATACAAGGAAAAAATGAATAAATAACAGATATAACTATTTGAAATCAAGTGGAGGATGATACATTTAAATCCAGTGAGGATAGCCAGTATACAAATGTTGCATTTGTTCCAAAATCAAAATGAAATAGAGGAAAAAAAAAAAAAAAAACAGGGAAGAATCTAAAAGGAGGAAGGGAGTCAGACTGTAAGGAACATATATGAGGTAGGAGGTATATTCATGAACATGTTATAACTATAGGCAGAAAGGGTTATCCTCAGTGTGGACCATCCAAAGGATCCTATAGAATGCACATTAAAATCTTCCCACTGAGTGAGAGGTTGTTCCTGCTACCTTTTGACTCATGTCTAGCTTGGATTGAGGACTGTCCTACTGGTATTAAAAATCTCTGGCCTATCAGGGATGCCCTGTCAAAGTTTTCTGTGACAGATCCAAAGAGTAGCATAGGGACAATTCTTGAAGTAGCAGGCTTTGGTAGTGCACACCACTAGAGCCTTGAGTGTGTTTAGAGATATCTCTGGTGTGATCTCATGAGAGAGAACACTGTCATAATACATGGCTCTTCTCACCCTTCCCCAGCCCCCCAAAATAGCCACCCTCCATAACTATAAACTTATTTTCATATTCCCTTTTTTTTTATTTATCTAAGAATAAAAATGCTAGAGCAGTGATTCTCAAACTTTATTACCAGAATTATCAGGATTCTGATCATTCTACTCATCATTGTGCCTCATGTCTAAACCTCTGTCAATAAGTGAAGGTGTGCCCTTAAGATTCCAACTTTTTGGTAAAAAAAATAAAAATAAAAATAAAACCACAACTAAGACAATCAGTGAGTCAATGAAGTCTATCCTTCAGGCTTTGTTATCTCTCCTGCCCTGTTCACTCTTTCTGTGTCTCTTTCATTCTTTACACATACTGAGTAGGGGGGCTGTGAGAGAAAAGGGGTATTAGGAATGTCACTTTCATCTCTTCCTGCTTCTCCAGAAATTACTCCTTGTTGGTAGGTTTTGTAAATTTGTAAATTCACCTTGAAGAAAATATTCGGAAAACTGTTCAAGTGACTGAATAAGAATATCCATTCAATGTGACCGTGCAAGAAGTCCATTGCTGCCCTTGACTTAATGTCACTTTCTCTAAATAGCACTGCCTGTAAAGGAGGTGATGCTTTGATGTCTGTCTGGCTCTCTTGTTGTTTCTTTTGGACATTTCTAAACTTTGAAGAAAAAAAGAAGGATGCTTTATATACTCATTCTATAAAATCAGCAGTTTTGTGAAGATGTGTTTTAGGAAAACATATCCACTTGGACTTTTGTGTGAGGGCATAAATGATTTGGAGAACAAACTGACGGCAGACCTATGAGTCTATTGTGAACATGGACAAGCTTCCTGCCCAGGGGGTAGTGTAAACACTGAATGATTTTAAAAATTTCAAACAGTCTGTATCTTCAGCCGAAGATCTAAGGATGATTTGCTTTATGTTAAAAGAAAAGGGAAAGCATGAAATGAATTCCACTGGTGGAGTCAAGCTGCTTTGATTTATACATAATGTATCTTCTTACTAGGACACAGAAGTATGCTCATATTTCAATAATCTAATTTTGCATTGTTTGAAAAGACACAGGACTATTGATAGACTGTTATTTGGTCTGCATCAAGGGATATTTAAATAGACTTTGCACTTTAAAAACATTCTTTCACAAATTCCAATAACTTGTGGTATTTTCAGAGCTTTATATGGTAATCAATGAAATATATCATTTTTACTACTAATTGACAAGTTGTTAAGATAAATATGCTAAATTTCCTATGAAAACCTGATTTTCTAAATGTCGTTTAATCTCTTCTGAAAAGTGGATGGAAAATGGAAAATGAGTAAAAACTAGTTTTAGAGATATATTGGATCTATAAATGTACTATTTGCCTAGTTAATTTGTACTTTCGTGTACTTTTCCAGAATCAAAGCTCATTCCTATGCTTTTGCTATTAGCCTATAAAAATATTCTGAGTAATATCAAATTTACTGTACTTATTTATACACAAAATATTCATTTAAAGTTATATGTCCAGTGCAAAATACCATAAAATCAAAAGAAAGGGTAATGCCAAAGGAAGGCATCACTAGTATAGCAAATCACATGTGGAACTCTGTTTAACTCTACTGATTTTTAAATAGTTAGTTATAAAGATTCTTTTGTCTCTCTCAGTTTTGCAAAATGTTTTGACTGACCAGACACTTTTACAACTAAGATGGCGGCTACCTAACCAATAATAATCACCTCCCCCCACTTCTTGTTTTCCTTCTAAAGACTGACCCTTAACTGCTCAAAGAAACATCTTTTGCAATCTCTGTATTTAGGGTAGTTATTGTTGGTGTTTCCACTAAAATATTTTTAAATGCAATTGTTAAGATATTTGATGTTATTTTCTTCTTTCTCTTTTCCTTTCTTTCTTGTTAAAAGATGAATAAGATGATTGGAATGTTCACCACTACTTGGAAAATACAATATGGTATTGAAAATGAAAGCTGTATGACAAGCACACAGGCAAAGTAAAATCTTGAGGACACTGGAGAATTGTTGTACTGAACCAGTTCACCTGGGCTTCTTTTACGAAGAAAGAAAGTACACTAGTGTCTTCTTAAAGCCCATGCTATTTTGGGTCACTGTTCTAGCAATGAAAGATAATCTTTTAGTCACATACACACATACATAGATACATACATAGATACATATATAAAATACATTTATTCATTGTCTGGGTGGTGGGTGTGCTGTGGTGACATACATTTGAAGAAGAATAAGCCTGTATCTCTGAATAATATCAATTTGGTAAACCAATGTTATCACAATGAAATGAGGTATTAATTCAGTGGTAAAAACAAAATAAAACAAATTGTTAGCTAAAAAACTAAGCTGGAAAATCTAACTAAAAATGAATAAAAATTAAAAACTCAAGCATTTGTCTTGCAGCACCGAAGCTTTTATTTAGTACATAATCGCACCAAAAATTTAAAAAGAAGCAGACTTAGAACAATTTCCACAAAGATGCAGCATCTAGGTAGGGAACACAACCACCATGTCAATTTTACCTGCCTTATCAAGATGGTGGGCCACCAGGTTTATTGGCTATATAAGAAAGTCTATCTCAAGAGATTAGAAATACAAGCAAACATGCTTTGTGCTTTCTTCTGCTTTTTCCAATAGTTGACTCAAATGTTAAATGTTGGGTTGAAATATTTATCCATGTTTAGTTGACAACTGAGTTTGTACTGAAAACCATGGCTAAGACCTACTTAGGTTGAGTGCCAACAATAGTCTAACTGGGATCTCCCCAAACTTTTCAACCGTTAATCACAGTTTTCTTGCCTGATTTTTCAGACATATATTTCCTCAGCTCAGGTTGCTGATTCTAAGCCATTTTTTCTCCACTTGTTAATCTCAGTTTAGGATCAATCTCTCACTTTATATCCATCTACATTCATTCCTAAATTTGCTTCATTAAAACTTTGATTTATGACTTTAAATGTATTCTACTCACACTGATATTATCTAAATATACAATGTTATGCATCATTATCCTCTGATCTCTAAGTTTTACTCTAAAAATACCTGACTATTCTACCTACATAAGGATATTTAAATCAATCTTTCAAAATTATATTAATATTACTCAATTCCATATATGCTGCTTCTTTGTAGTTAATGACATAACCCATAGATCTAAATATTTAGGCAAAATTCTTTAGAATTAATTTTTAATTTTCCTTTTCTTATTCACATACCAATCCATAGTAATATAGTCATATCTATTTTAAAAATGTAGCAAAATTTTGACCACTTCTTTTCCTCATCATCATGATCCTACATTTTAAGTCATCATTTCTTTCCGAGGCAATTAAAAAAGTTTTTATCAGATATCAGTCATTGTTAAAACAAATCAGAATATGCCACATTATTACTACTTAATTTGATCACTTTCCATTACATTTAGAATGAAACTCCATAGATTAATCTAGGCCCAGAACATTATCAGATCTCAGGAAGACATCTATGTCACTCTTCCCTTAAATCATGCCAACCACACTAAAAACTTTCTTTTCCCAAAGAAAAACAAGTATATTTCTGCTGACTTTCATAAATCATAAAGTAGAAAAATATCTACATTAGTATAGTAATGAACATGTGTGTATTCTAGAGTTAATAAAGTAACACTATATTCTCAATCCAACTAAAAAATTATAATTTGAATTAAACCAGATATAAAGTCCTGAAAGATTATCATACTAGCCAATGTCCATAGTAATTAAAGTAACCATTAAGATGATAAATTTTGCTGTACACAAATATTCTATATTGTAAACATCAACTGGACAGATAATTCCATTATGATATTGAATGCTTACATTATCAGTTTTAAAATCTATATGGTTGCCTAATTGTTAATATTATATTGATAAAAAGGTGATTTAAATAACTATAACTCAAATTTTCAACTAAAGGAGTTACTCAATATGTTTCAAGATGAGAAAAGTGATACGAGTTTACAGTATTAATTCACTTGGACACTGTTCTTAAATGAAAAAGAGTTTATATTTTACAATACATCTCAAAAGTAAAAACTCTGAAGCTTGACCAAACTCAGTTTTGAAAATTTCTAGCAAACTGCTATATTCCTTGAATATATAGCTAAGCCAAAAAGAATGACAACACCACATTTCTTACCATTCACTTGGAAGATATGTGTCTGATAGATTTGCTCATAGCCATCTGCATAGCAGGTGTAATTGCCCATGTGAGTTGTGGTAACCTTAGTTATATACAAGGAGCCATCATCTCCAAAGTCCTATAGAAAAAAAAATAAATGAAATTAACTATATGTGCTTGAAATTTATTTCATCAATTCACTTTATAAAAATGTTTTCAGGTATAAGGTAAATAGGTAAAATATTGTTCTTTAGTTATTAATCTTATTATTGATCTAATAATGTTGAATCTAATTACTATTTTCTTAAAACATGCTTTATTTAAAAAGCATCTCACCCATATATGGCTTTTAGTATTTATTATTTAGTTCACATATTAAAATACATATTTATTTAACATTTACTGAGTATACAGAACACATATAAGTTTCTATATAAAATATATATTCTACATAGTTGCTCTAATTCAGTTTACATGCTTTAATACAGATATAGCATACTTTTTCCTTTTTCACAACAAAAATAAGTAAAGCAGTCTTAAGATTCTTGCAATTATGGTTGCTTATTTAGTTTGATATCTTTTGATATCATGTTTAACCAGAAAAATATTAAAATATGAATAAGATTCATTTCAATATTAATAGAATTAGATTTTTATGAGCCTAGAAACAATATATATCCTAGAATAAAATTCAATCCATAGGAACAAGGTATAATTCTTTTGAAAATTGAAAAAAGTATTGATTGTAAAAATCAAATTCATGAAATATTTCCAGGAGAATAAAGACCAAAATTATCTTTTCCAAGAAAGCAATGAACACAGTGACTGACACTACCAAAATGAAATTTTACCAAAACTCTGGAAATAGACAAGGCATCCTAAAAATCACAGAGCACTATCAGTAAAAGTGAATGCACCTCAGTAAGAATATTTGGGCATTGCTCTCTCTCCCCACAGCTGCACAGAAGCCTTGAACCACCAGCTTTGCACTTTCAATTAGTGAAAACCATCATTCAAGTAGACCATAGAGAGTGAAGAACAGGTTTGGAGCTCTACCAAGATCCCTTCATAGGTAACTGTAATAAACTGACCCTTCAGACCTATTTTATTTGAGCAAATAAAGCTCAATCTATGTTAACAGCCCCACATCTAAAGAATATAGAGATTCCTGAGATGAAAATATGAGTTGGAGGAAACAATATGCACAGAAATTAAGAGGAAGTTTTGGGATGCCCATAGTTTGAAAAAACTGCATATACCTGGTGATCTAGAAAGCCATATAAATGTTTGGCTGTATGTATACCCTTAAAATGTACTATATATATATATATATATACATATATATATGTATATATATATATATATTACATTTTGTGAATAGGGTGATTATCCCTAATATCTCATCTCATCTCTGACTGACCTTGAGTCTCTATACAAACAGAAAGTGAAGACTAAGATTTTTATTCATTCAGTGCAAGACACAAAATAGAAATAGAGTAAGTCAGCAAAACTTGGGAGAACTTAATGACTCATGATATTGAATTACATTTCTGCCCAATCATTAGCTTACTATTAATGTAACAGAGTAAAGATGTTGTGACCACACACAAGAAAACAAAGAAAATATATAAATAAAATTTCTTCAAAATTAAAAACTTTTGCTCACCTAGATTACTATCAAGAAAATGAAAATATACCCCAAGTATGGGAGAAAATTCTGCAAGTCATGTATGTATCTGGTAGATTTATATCCAGAATATATAAAGAGCTATTATAGATAAAAATGAATTGATGACTAATATAATTAAAATAATAGAAGAATAATTGAATAGATAACTTTCAAAAAGATACATAGGCAACAGTACATGAAAAGATGTTCAGCATTTTAGTCATTAGGAAAATGAAAGCTATATAATGAGATGACATTTCATACTTAGTAACATGACTAAAATAATAACAAATTAAAAAGTTGGACTAAAACTGTTGAAGAGGATGTAGAAAAATTTTAATCACAAGATACTGCTGTGGGAATGTCAAGTTGTGCATCTACTTTGGACTTCAATTGACAATTCCTCAAATAGGTAATCATATTTGTTTAGTAATTTTATTGCTAGCAATATACACAAGCAAATTAAAAAAAAAGAAATTTCCTATACAAAAACTGTATGTGAAAGTTATAGCAGTATTACACATAATAAAAATAACAATAATTCAATTGTATATATACTGATAGATTTAGATAAACACCATGTTGCATGTTTATATACAGTGGAATATTATTTTTCAGCAAAAGGAATAAAGTGGATTATATAACACAACATGGATTAACTTGAAAACACTACAAAATCACAAAAGTCAGGCATGGAAGTTACAGACTGTATAAATCTATTTGCATGAAATATAGAGAATAAAAAAAAAACCTTAGTAGTAAAAAATAGCTTAGTGTTTACCAGCAGCTGAGGGAGAGGGATTATGGGAAACAACTTCCTATAGGTATAGAGTTCTTTTTTGAATGATGTAATGTTCTAAACTTTGAGAGTTATGATGGCTATACAATTTTGCAACTAAAATAAGAATACTGATTTCTATACTTTAAATGTGTTCATTTTACAGTATGCAGATTATATCTAAATAAAGCTGTTATTACAAATAAATTATGCATGAAATACTTAAATATAAAAATTAAATATTCTAAGATAGATTTATATACTATTTTGGTTACTAGAAACCAAATATAAAAGAGAAATCAAAAAAACCTTGTATAAATGATAAAAATAGAAACTTTATATAAAAGAAATTAAAAAGTTTGATGTTTATATATTTAAATACATCACATTTTAAAATATGATAAGTAAAAGAAATGTAATAAACCAAAGATTATTTGTGAGCAATACAAAATATAATATCAATTAATTTAATATTTACATAGTAAGTATACGCCGCTTTAAATACTTCTTGAAGTTCGATATCTCTGATCCATATTTCAAACCCACAATAAACCCACTAAAATTCTCCCACATTACGGCAGAGGATATTATGGGATTAAGTAAGTTCATTAATTTCACATGACCACTAATTCATAGACCTGGAATTTGAAACCATAGTTAGCGCTTTAATTCCTGCACAACAGGATCTGAAGCGCAAACTATGGTTTTAAATCCCGGGTCTATATGGAAAACCAAATGAAAGTACACAATCGGGGAAGGGCGGACTAGCTAGAGCAGCCAGGGAAGGGAGGTGGTGGGTGAAGCCCGGGGATTACAAAGATGTGAAATATATACATATATATATAAATCAATTTTTATATAAAAATAAATTCTTGCACAATGCTGCCTTCTGTGTCAATAAAAAAATTAAGTAGGGAATATAGGTAAAACAAGAGAACAAAGAGAGTAAGTCAATAGACCATGATCCAAACAAATAGATCAAATAAACTGCTAAGTCTGATGAAAGAGGATAGAATAGTGCAATGAGTATGGAAAAGGAAGACAGAAAAGTGGATAGAGTCCCTAATGTTTAAGTCAAAGGTTAACAACATTTAAAATATGGGTCAAAGCAGGGCACGGTGGCGCGTGCCAGTAAGCAACAGCTTATGGAGTCGCAACTGGGTCTGGGAATAGCATCGAGTCCTGTCCTGAACAACACAGCAAGACCTAGTCCCCCAAAAGTAGCTGGGTGTGGTGGCATACACCTATAATCCTAGCTATCTGAAAAGCTGAGGCTGGGGACTGCCTGAGTCCGTGGTACCACAGGCAATGTGAGCCTGCAGTTCCACAGGCAAAAATAGCAAGACCTAGTCTCAAAAAATGAATGAATGAATGAGTGAATGAATGAAAATATGGTCAACAACGATGTTTCCTCAGCAGCAGAGAATATGGACTGTGAGGCTGCTGATGTACTCACGCTTCTTAAAACACAATTTAGAAATTTTCATTATCTTTTAGTACAAATATGCAAACTCTTTTTCATATACTTGGCAATTATTGTTTTTCACCTGAGAATTGCCTGTTGTCTTACAAATTTAAAGTTTTGAGTTATTTTATATTGTTTCTCCAAATTTTTATTGCATTATTCATCTTTAAATTTGTGTAAAATATTTTTACCTTGGGGATTGTTTTATTACATTCATTTTTTTTAAAATTAGAAAACCCTATTTCATTCTGATTTAACATAAACATTTTCCCAACCCATTTTTCTTATTTCCATATGATTGCATCATTATGTCTAAGTCTTTAATTTTATAAATCTATTTTTAAGTAAGTGAATATTTACTTTTATGTCATTTTTCACACATTAACTAGCTATGTTAATATCATCTGGTTAAGAGAAATTTCTCTCCCAATATGTGAATCATTTTCCTTGTATATTTAAAAGGATGATAGTATCTGCTAATTTCACCAATGATCATATAGCGGTTCTCTAAAACTACACCATATATGTTTCTGACATATTAATACTACATACAACTTATTACAAATATCTTCCATGTAGCTGATAAACACTATAAATTAATTACAATAAAGAAGACTGCTATGGAGCTATTGAATGCGAGCCTGAAAATGAGAATAGTCTCCTTAGTAGAGAGTGTGTGTGAAACTCAAGAGATGGCACAGAGAAGCAGGGAAAGAGTTAAGTGAGGATGGAGAAGCATTCATAAATAAGAACAGTAGGATGAGATAAGCAGAGGAGGTGGAGGAGGGGGAGCAGGTTGAGAAATGAGGAGGAGAAAGGAGATTCTAAGAGAACAATGAAGACCTGAAAGGGTGGAAGAAAATGGGAAATATATACTGCTGGCTCTAGACAGCATACTCTAGTTGAAGAATAGCAATTCCATAATAACAATCAAAAAATTCCTCTATATCATATCAGATACATGCTAGATACATGTTAGTCATGCTAGACAGGGATCTTTTATGAAGTGACAGGTAAAGTCTTGTGACCTATACAATAGGAGAGAACTTTGAGCTTGATTCAAACAAGGATGTCTCATGTGACATCACAGGCTGCTACTGAAACCATACTAGGTGGGGTAGAAAACTTAGGCCAGAGAATGAAAATGCTAAGGCCCATGACCAGAGCAATGCTGCAGGTTAACATAACACAGAGAGTTTACATTCATCAGGATATGAAGCAGGAAAATCAGATGGTTATAGAAATCAGAGTGAGTTGAATTAAAAAATGCTTTGAGAAAGATTATAAGCCCCCAAATTATCGATACTTTGAAATTCAACAGTAAATTAGCACGTATAGGGTAGAAATGCACACAGGTCATTTTTTTTACAAGAAGGACTCAACGCAAACAGAGCAAATCAGGGAAAACAAAATAGAAAAGAGATAGTTCCCCTAGCTGAACAAGAATAATTGGACATAACTGTCAAACATGGTTTACAGCTGATATTTCATAATTATTAAAATGTAATATTTATGAATATCTTTTCCTGCTTTATCTTGTAAGAACATCAGGGTATGTATGTGAGAATGATATAATTGGGCAAAAAATACCCCTACCTATGCAAATCCAAAAATAACACTTTTTTTTCCAATTTATGAAATTAAAAATTGTATTTTACATATATATAATTATTTCAATAATTTATTCTTAAATGATACCTTCAGAAGGCATTAACACCATAGTGTGCCCACTACCTACTGATCCATGTTCATCAACACCGATTTTTGTGCTTCCTTCCTTTTTTGTCCTTCTCTCTCCCTTCCCTTGCTATTTCAATTCTGCAGTCACCTGTAAAGGGTTAGTTTACCAGCTAGTCTGTATCTGACTAGTCATTTAGTTACTTTATATTTCAAAATGTGCCTTAGGAACAGGCCTGGAAGGATATACAATGTACAACTTTATAATCATTTTCAGGCAGATATATTTTTTTTTTTTGAATAGCAGGATTTTATAAGATTTCCTCCTCATTTTGGATAATCATGAATCTTTCTACTAGAGTTAAAATAAATCTTTTGGCACTTAAATATGTCTGGCACTGTGTGAAATGGTTTAAAAGATCATATTTTACCCTTTATCTTTTTTTTTTAAAAACACTCCTAAAAGTACCACTTTACATGTAAAAAACTGAGATATGCTGATGTTATGTTTCAGGTCACCAATTACTATGGTCCGAATGTAGGTTTCCCCTCTCCAGTTAGTCTGTGGATTTCCTAATACTCAACATAATGGGATAGGATATTAGCCCTCCAGGAGGTGATTAGATTATGAAAATGACTGGGATTACTCCACAGATCTCCTTTGCATCTTTCACTGTTGAAGCACACAGCAAGAAGGCACTGCTTATGTACCAGGAAAAGGATTCTCACTTGAAAATGAATAAAATGGTAAACTTGATCTTAGACCAGCATTAGAAATGTGAGACAGAATTTTTTCCTGTCTTTGTTACCCAATCTGTGATATTTTGTCACAACAAACTGAATAGACTAATATATCAACCAAAATGAGAGATACAGATATTCACTGAATCAGACTGCAGATTTGAACTACCCTTGCTCTTTTGTAAATCTGATATTTTTTTATTATTTAAAAAAAGCATCAAGGTAACATTGACTTACATTATTTTTTTATTGTGAAGTGTGAGAGATACCTCTTTAGGAAGTGTTACCACAGTGCTCCCGCCATCAAAGTACCCATTGTCCACTGCAGCCATACACTACGCTACCTCCCCATTTTGTCCTTGTCCCTTTTATTTTCACCCTTCCTCCAATGCCCCAGTTCTACAATCAGTGTTCAAGGCTTATCATTTTAGTTTGACTTGATCTGACACTTTGGTTGATTTCCCTATATTCCAGTTGTAAATGAAACCATCCAATATCTGTGTTGCAATTCTTGACACAACTTCCTCTTTCCATATTCTTTATTATTTTAGCATACCTTAGAATTTCCTGTTGAGATTTATTTACATGTATAAATAAAACCTACTCATTATTCCCATGTGAGCAAGAACATTTCTAATCTTTTCATCTTTCATTTATCATTTTTTAATCTTTAATAGATTAAATCAGATGTGTGATTTTAATGCTCAGCCATGGTTGAGATTTATGACCTTAGAACAGGCACTCATTGAATCTAGGGACAAAATCTTGCACTTACTCTAAATCCCCATTACATCTTTACAATCTTGCTGCCAATAGACACTCCATAAATACTTCTTCAGTGATTAAATCTTTATGAGCTTCTACACCATTAAAAAGTTGCCTCAAGGCACTGATATCTGAAATGTTGATAAGAAAAAACCTAAAATAATCTATTTTGTTGTAATGAATGCTTATATTCCTTTTAGCACAGTAAAAAGGGAACACAGAATAAAGTAAATTTAGTACATTTCCAAAATTTTGTAAAAAAACTATTATGGCTATTATTAATTAACTATAATCAATCAAAATAATTTAACAACCTATAGATGTCAACTACTATCAATTCATTTATACAGGGCAAAAAATATCAGCTATGATTAACCAGAACATAACAGCTAAATTCTAGGCATGTGCATTGACACAAGCGCTTGGTCCAATATGAAAGACAAATGCAGTCATTAAAAAATAGTAAATTTAAATTTATCTTTACTCTTTTTTATACTATATTACTCCTCATTATTGCAAATTTCATTATACCAGTATTACTATTCATAAATTAGGTTTCCATGTAGTGTGCATTGCTTTGATATGCATTGACATTAATTTCCTAATTTTGATGATGATAGTTTGCTTTTACTTAGCTATACTGTAGAAATTATTTTCGAAGCTTTTTATGTATATGACATACATTTTCATAAGACAACAATAAAAGTATTTAAGCTAACATATAACTTCCAAAATTGACTAAAGTACTATTGTATTATCTTATGATTTACATGAATTTCCAAACACAATGGAAGTTTCCCACTTAGCCAATTTAGAGACTTACGCTACTTTCAATAAATATACCAATGAAATATAAAAATAAATAATATGAATTCAATTTGGTAAATAACCTTTATAGCTTTTTATCTAATGTGTCAATATCAATAATATAAATATAACATAGGTTGAAATTATAATTTGAAATTGATAAACAAAAATTCAAGCAACCATATTTTTTGGTAGGAAAACTAAAACTATGAAAAATATGTGTAATGACATGATATATGTAAGCAATTATAGTAATCATTTTTTAAGAAAATTAATACCGCAGAGTTCCATTAATTCTTAAGGTTCCATCAACTACTCTTTTTTGACCACAGTTGTCAAAATTATCTGTTACACTGTGAAAAAGGAGGCTAATCAATTTTATGAATAATCAAAGAAAAGAGAAAAGATTGATAAATTACCATAAAAGTTCTGAATGAATGTTGAATTTCAGAAAGTTTTATAAATGTGATTTTGCATGCATAAGTGGTTCACAAAAATTAAAAATATGAAAATTCTTAAAGGCATTCTTGAAAAGATTTTGAGAGTTAAACAGCAGCAAAACAAAATGAAATGAAACAAAACTACCGCTATTTCTATAACTGCAAAGAAAAGCAGTCCAACAGAAGGCTATTATAGTTGTCAGGAGTAGATGTACAAAATGTAGAATCAATATAGTAGGGTGTTGACAAAAGATCAGAGGGCTAAAAGAGGTGTCCTCTATTTGTAGTATGGGGAAGATAGAGGAAATTGAATTTGGCACAATGAGAATGGGTAGCATTTGTAATAGCTATATAAAAAGATAACTAAATACACCTCCAGAATGAGAAGTCTTCATTGAGAAAATGAAAAACTATTGAATGGTATTAAAGAAGATCAAACTAAATAGAAAATCATTATAGCTCTACTCTATTTTAGAGATATCAATTTTTATTAAATTAATTCAAAAGCACAGAACAGCTTCAATAAAAATTTCAAATTTGTGGAAATTGGAAGGTGATTTAGATTTACAAGAAAAATAATAGATTGTGAAAAGCCAAGACAGACTTAAAATAGAAGTAACAAGCAAAGAAATGTTCCCTCTGTTTTATTTTAAGACTTATGTATCAGATTAAAAAGAATATAAAGTTCAGAGAATTAAGATAATTTAGGCAGATGCATACATCCATTTCTCCACATATACATACGTACATATATGTACACACACAGAGACATACTGACTTACAACAAACCTAGCATGGCAAATAAGTGGGTAGAAAGATTAGTATGCTAAGTAAATAGTGCTGATAGAACTAGAAAGTTTTGTCATATATGAAAGGCCAAAGGGTGTAGCAGTATATGTGAAAGGTAATACTTCAAAAGTTTTTGAAGAAATTTTAAAAAATATTCCATGTCACCTTATATATCAGGTACTGGATAAATTTTATTATTAAAAGACCAAATAAGAAAATAGAATTAATAAATGGAACTCTATCAAAATTGAGAAATCCTATTTTTAAAAATAAAAAGTAACAATGCAAGCCACACTGATGATATATCTGTTATGTATAAGTGAAAATGGAAAAAATCATACTATGACTCAGTATAAAAATAAATATTTGAAAAAATAGAATATTTTGAAACAGGTATATTTTTCATAAATTAAAGTGTGTAATCACAATGAAAATACTAATAAATGCAATGGGACTATAAAATAGTAAATCAATATGTAAAGATAAATAAAGCTGAATATGATTTATATTCTATCCTTGGTCATTTCACTTACTAATACATGAACATTTGCAAATACACACATAAAGAGAAATGATTGAGGTAACATTGGCTTACAACACTGAATATGATTTAGAGGCATAAGTTCATACCTCCTTAACTGCATGTCACCACAACACATCACCACAAAGCTACCCACAATCCTCTACTTCCATAGTCCTTCCCAACTTGTTTTCCTCTTTCTCTCCATCTTGCAACTTCATCACCTTAGAGCTTTAGGATTCATTCTTGGTTAAGCTTTTCTGACCTTTATTGTGTTTCTCTATATTCCACATGAAATGAAATCATTTGCTGTATGTCTCTTCTTCTGAATTATTTTGCCTAGCACTAGCACTTTTCACTCTTATTTCAATTATACTGCCATAAATTGCAAGTTAATTTTTTACAGTTGTGCACTATTCCATTTATACACTGAAATTTTGGTATAGTGACATTTAAAGCAGCACCGCTTTTAATAAAATTAAGCACTACTACAATAAAAATCTTGGAAAATAGTTCCCAGATAAAATACATTGACACTACAGTATACTCAAACAATGGCTATGGTAAATAACTAACTTATTTTGTAACTACTTGTTATTTTTAATTTGTGCTCTCATTTAAGCACAGTGCCATCAAAATAAAAAGTTCTAAAACTTCAAAATAGAACCATCTATGATTATATTAAATTTTGTATTTTGATAATACTACATTGTACTCACAAAAGAAAAGAGGCTAGAAAAAGTAAATGACTTATTTATAAAGATTATTAATAAAAGGCTAAGACATTCAAAACTAGGCCATTTCCCTCTGGAGTGTCCATGCTCTGAATTCATAACTTTAATACAAACAATTTAAAACAGATAAAATTAAACTGTGTGTTTTACAATTATACACCTTTTTGGTAAACTATAAATAAGAGTAAAGATACTATTAACATATATCTTCTGAGGGGACATAAATCTAATGAAGAAGGAAATTTTAATGGGAGAAGTTTGTAAGAGGCTTCAAATGAATTGGCAAACTCAATTTGTACATAGTTGTTTGGTCTATAGCTATAAACATTTTAAAGTGCACATATATACATTTGCATATGTGTAATACTGAAATACTGGAAAAATCTAAATTAAAAACATTTCTACTAGACCTTAAATCTTGTTGCTTAACTGTATATATAGCCTTGTAAGTATATTTAGAACATCTAACACGCTTGTTACTCTAGAGAGACTGCACTTGCACTTCTTAAAAAGTCAATGGAAAACAATAATTTCAAACTATTTTTGGAATGTATTTTTTTTCCAATTTTTTTTACACTTATTTATTATTTTTTATAGGATTTCTCTTATGTTGTTGTATAGACTATAAGATTTTTCTTATGTTGTTGTATAGTCCAATATTTTGGAATGTTTTGAAGAAAATAAATCCTTATTTAGGTTTCATGAAAAAATGTTTAAAACAAGGACGCTTGGCATCCTGAACACTGTTATGTAGTACTAAGTATTATAGAGTTCTGGCTCCATTTGAGGAAATACAAAAAGAAGGAGAACATTACACTTGACCAAATAACAGCAAGGTGAGTAATTTGCAAAATCACGCTTTTCTTAAAACATAACAAAGTGCTGACTTTGCAGGATTGACTAGACAAAATGTGAAGAAAGCTGGAGAGACTCTCCAGCGAGAGACAAGACACAGGCAATTGGTAACCAGCACATTGGAAGAAAACACTGCTTCCATACAAATAGCTGTAAAAACAGGCAACTAATATTTTAATGACACACTAAAAGCTTTCATGTACAGTTGTGAAAGTATAGAACCCTGGGAGCACAAACACTGGCAATTTTTTCCATGGCCCTATTTGTTCTTCTTCTTCTTCTTCTTCTTCTTTTTTTTTTCTTTTAGAAAAAGCAGAAAGCCAGAGAGATCAGAGAAAACACCTCTCAGCGAAGTTCTGGTGCTATTTAACAGTTGCTGCTGAGGTTTGAAAAAAAAGGGGGAGGGAAAAAGAAAGAAATAATAATACCTACCTGAATCTTTCTCCACAGTGGTATAAAATCTTAAATTGCTAAAGAAAGGCAGCAACTCCTGTCATGTTCAGTGGTTGAAAACCCACTGAGAAAAGGAAAGAGGCAGGAAATAGTCCAACTTCTAGAAAACTTAAATATCTCTTACCACTGAGGGCAGGGCAGGATCATAAGAAAATTCAACTTAAAAGCCTCCAAGACTACTTAAGATTAGGCTGAATGAGGAAAATATAGAACACCCTGTTCCTCAACTCCAATTTAGCAAAAACCAAGAAATAAGCACAGCAGATAGGAGGACACAAGCATGGAAAGTCAGCTTCTCTGAGGTGCAGGTTTACACAGAAAATCTAAAGCTGAGATTCAAGAATTTGCTCAAATGGTCTGAATCTCACAAAGAATAACATAACACTAGAAGAATCTGAGGTAGTTGTTTCTTCAAAGGTAACTATAACAACTGACGAAACTGAAACAGCTTAACTTCTCAATAAAGCAGAAAGAGGCATGCTTATTCACAGGCATACTAACATTTATCTCAATCCAGAACAGAATATGTAGATTTTGGCTAAAATTTATCAGGCATACAAAATGGGGAGGAAAAAGAATTCCTGTTGAGAGACAAAACAGTCAATAGATGAATCTGCAATATGCCTATTTTTGGAAAAATTAGGATTTAAATAACTATGATTAATAAGGCATAGGCTATAGTAGAAAGGCTTGAGGACATTCATGACAAACTAGGGAATTTCAGCAGAGGAGTAGACACAGTAATTAAGTATCAAAAGACATGCCAGAAATAAACTTAAAAACACACAGTAACAGAGCTGAATTCCTTTGAAAATAGACCTGACACATTCAAGGAAAGACACAATGAATGTGACTATAGATCAATAGATATTACTCAGATGAAAACACATTTGAAATAAGTAAAAAACAAACAAAAAAACCCAAAAACAAGAGCTGTAGGACATTATCAGTTTAAAATATATGTGATCAGAATTCCAGATTGAAAGATAACAACTATTACTATTTAAAAATAATGGCCAAGAAATTTCAAAAAATAAAAGTAGGAACACTCTAAAAATAGATTCATGCTGATAAAGATCAAAAATAAGGAGAAGTGATAATTACTTCAAAACTGCATAGTCATCTTAAAGAGATAGTGTTTTCCAGATTGAGACAAGATATAACCACCGTAAAGGTCAACTTTTTTGGGGGGGAAATTCTATAACTTACAGGACAAAATGATCTGCTAAAGAGGTTAAGAAAAATCAGAGAAGTAAGGGTATCAACATCAGTTGTCTAACATAAAGCAAACTTTGCCTAAGAGAACCTAAATCAGTTATTCACATACTATAAAAAGTAATCATTTGTATGAACAAATATAAATACTATAATTTAAATGGAATTTTTTAGGTTTGGATCAAACAATAAACATATTCAAATGAAAAAACTCTTGGCCTATATATGTGCAAAAATACTCATTGTGATTATTTTCTTTTTTAAAACATTTCCCTCTATTTTTAATATACATTTGATAAGCTTATTTCCAACTTCTTCTTGGGTTGTTTTTTACTAATTAGTTGAGTTTAATACTGATTGATAGGTATTTTACATTCCATAGATTAAATTAGCAATGTATAAAATTCCATTTAGCATTAACTACAGATCATCATTCTTAAATTAGAAGAATTGCAGTATGGTGAAGAAAGTAAACACACCATTCAGGAACTCATAAAGCAATAGTAACCACATAGTCATTTCAAAATAAAAAATTTGAAAGGGAATTATTACTCCAAAGAAATAGAGTGATTGGTGATTGTGCATTTAAAGGTAAATTTTAAAGAATAACAGGTATGGGAGGACCCAGAACTGCTAGAGTTGAGAACGTTTTTTACAGGTCAGGGGAGATTTTGCAGTACTGCTCTGCTACTTGCATGCATCAAAGATTAAACATAAGCCATGCCCTGAAATAATGACTCTTTTTATGTTTCTGCTGTTTATTTCTGTGATAAGAATAAAAAAAAATTAAAAACACTAAACTCTTTTTCTAAGACTTTTTTTCCCCCTCAGAAAATGCTTAATGGATTCCTCTTTTAAAGCATCCCCTGTGACTCTCAGAGATGATATTGTTCTCTTTGAGATATCCTATGGCAAGGGATAATTTTCTCTTAACTAATCACAAAAAAAAAAAAAAAAAGCTACAAATGGTGTTTGGGACTGAATAAAGCAAACTGATTCTCATTCAAATCCTAACGTTAAATAATGTTCAAGATGCCAATCTATGCTTATTTAGAAAAAAATATATTTATAAGTATTCACAGGATGCTGATTATAACCTTTACATTTTTTTTCTTTCAATTTACTCTTTCTGCTTATTTCAGCTCTAGAACATTATATATTTACAAGTCCATACAACTTTCTCCATCATATTTGTGCTTCTTTGAAAAATTATTAGAATTTTTGTTATCTCAAGACACTTCCAATGTAATTATTTATTTAAACATCATTTTTTTGAAAATATAATGACTTAAAATTGAAATCCAGCTTTGTTATTGATTGTTTTTGAGACACTGAAGAAAGTTGTTTCTGCTTTCTAAGCTTCAATTTCTAAATACATAGACTGGAAATTAAAACATGTGCTTATTTTATCTCATAAGCAGATAAGAGGAGAAAATAAAACATTTGGAAAACATTTTGTTAATTACATAAAGATGAGACACTTTCTTATTGATGAAGAATTAATAGTTTGTGTATTGGCATATCTAATTTTACATGCATTGAAAATTTCTAAATGAGAGCAAACCTGCTAAAGTAACGAAGATTAAAATTAAACAATTAAGTTTATCAGTTTACCCTAAAATTATCAGTATATATTTAATACAGTTACTAAAATAACTAGTTCTTTCATTAGTGAAGTTGGATATTAGTTCCTCATTGAAAGAATGCTTTCTGACACTTGTTTTCCTTTGGCTGCAGAAGCCCAGAGAGCTCCATTGCTTAGATTATAGTTGAACATCCAGTAAAAATGGGTAAGCTATATTTCTTAATTTGGAATTTATTATACAGCTCTAAAATCATGAAATTAGTCTTAATAATGTAATAGGTTTCTAGAGTAAATACACTGTAATGTCAAGAAATATTTAGGACATAGCATGTAAACATTGGTGAGTGGAATGGCATGTAATATAATATAAATTTAACTATATTTATATATAACATATCTATGTAAGATATGAATATAAACTATATATAACATATAATATAAATGTAATAAAAATATATTTGGTTGTTTTGTAACATATCTAGAGCCATCAGATTCTATCCCAAGATGCTTCTCTCAGCTCTTTCAGTGGTAAAGAATTTTTAACATCTTACAGTCCTCATATCTGTTGACTGCTCTCCACTTCCCAGAAAGTCTTATATATTGGAGATATTACATAAACTATCATGCTAGATAACACAAGTTTCTTCTCCTTTTATATAACTTATCATAGTAGTCATGCTATTCTAGTCTTAACTTTTAGTGTGGTTTATTTTTTAATTGTGTATGGTTATTAATCAGTCTTACTCATGAAGGCAAGTACTGTGTAGTTGATTGCGATTTTTAGCAAGTAGCACAGTGTCTATGGCAAATGTGTATTGGCAATCTGAATAGAATTAAAAAGATAATGAATTCTCTTTTTAAGCTCTCCAACATTTACTTGGAAACTTATTTATTATAAGCAATACTTTGAACAGATACAATTCTGAAAACAAGCTTAATTTTGCTTTTACTAGATTTATTACTAAATGACATGCCATGTTACCATTTAGATTTATCATACATCCTTAGAGAACACTTCTCTGTTTATTTGTAGTATCCTATAATGCTGTACTTTAGCATTTCAGTTCTTAAAAGTCATAAATATATTTAAATACAAGTTCTTTCATTTCATCAAAGTATGTAACAAATATTTTAGTTACAGATGATTAGAAAAAGTAAATTTATCCTTACTCCATGTGGATAGTTTGCTGTATAAAATCAATTCAAGCTGTCAAGAATAGTGCATGAACTGATTTTGCCCTAACCTCCCAACACACAATTTTACAGGTAGTACTTTGAAGCAGATTATCTTAGTTTAAGTTTCATGAATGCTGGCAGAAGACATGAGATACCTGGTTCAGAGTCAGCTCATGGTCTACCAAGTAACATGAACTTCATACTTGGATCAGTTCTCTTTCAGGCTGGGAACAATGTGGAGCAGCTCAAGTGAAAAACGCAGCCAGTAAACAAACCAGTTTTCTCCTTTACAGGGAGACACTATTTCTGGTTGTGAACTAAACAAAATACTTACAAATGTAATCTGCAACAAAAATTTGCTTACAATAAAAGCAAAAATACGAGACACAAGGAAAATTGTTTCCTAGTGTGCTTTTCTCATATTTATGCAAATCTTGCCATTTATACTCTGAAACATTTTAAAAGCAATACTTATTGTGTGTCAGTTAGAAAATTATTTCAATACAATAAATTTGAGGCTATTTAAAATTGTACTCTTTAAAAAGTATGCTGATTTATTTACTGAGACTCCTTTTAGTTGAAAATGGAGATTAGGAAAGGTTTTTAAAATACCAAATGTTGGTTTTTCTTGTTTTGGACTGAATTTCTAGAGTCAGTCATATTGCAAAGTTTTAAAGTGTTCTGTGCATGTGTAAGAGTTATATTGCACTAATTACAGAAGTATAGCTTTGTTATAGAATTCTTAGGCTGTCAGCAGTAATAAAGATCACTTAGAAGTGCATTTGAGGTACAACATAAAAATTCAGTTATATCACTTTTCTATTTCTAACATGCTACTGGCCTCAGAAGAAAACAGATTCTGTTGCCATTAAAATCTACTTTTGCTTTAAATGTGAAAACCTTAAAGGAGTGTGTGCCTGAGGGCAATAAATACAGTCCATATTTCTAACATCTAACGTAGAACTGATCTAAACAAGAAAGCAGCGAAGCCAGCACTTTTCTTCTCTTGTGGGACTTAAATTAGAAATACAATGATGAAGAGTTAAGATTGAAAACTAGGATTCTGCCATAAATTTCTTTCCCAATGTGATAAAGCAGCTTGGTTATACATTGACATGCAATTATTAAAATATATATATATATATATTTTATATATATTTATAAACAAATATATATATATATATTTGTTTCTTTCTTTATTTCATTTACATAGAAGTTTTGCTCTGGAAAGTTTATGTTCCTGGCAATTTCAGGTAGAGATATAATGAAAAATCAACTATTTTCTATTTTCTCTAATACTTTTTCTCATTCATAAGATAAAATAGGTCCCATACTTAAAATTTAAGGTTAGAAAGGAAGATATAAAATTACCATAAAGTAACACAATTCAACACACTTATTCCATCAAGAAATAAACTGAGATAGAACTAAGTAATTTACTTAAGGTTGCAGAATAGATGAGATTCTTTTAAAAATAAGAGAAATACTAAACTAATATCCTATATCAGTTGATTATTTCATTCATCATTAAAAAAATATGATGACTGCTTGGTTCAGAATATGTTGACAGTTTTTATGACCAGTCTTCTACATGGAGATCATATGTTTGGACCAGAAACAAGATATAGATAATCTGACTCATCTGTGATATCAGAGAAAATGACAGGCTGTAAATGATGGCACATATCACTCAAGATACTGAGAATGTCATGGGTGCTTTCAGTCAGAGGTGAAGCGCCTCATGCCTGACTGTGAGAGCAAAGTCTACAGAGGTGACAGAGAGAATGGAAGAGGGGGGTGTAGTACTTGTGGAGGCACCATGACCAGTCAGAAGCTGGAATTGAAGTAAGGTTTTTAAACACTGGAAAGTGGATGTTTTCTTACATGTGCAAGGGTCTTATGAGGTGGAATATCTAATGAAAGAGGGACATAGATGTATAATCTTGGTACTGGGAAGCAGTATTGAATGGCAATAGAAGGACCAACTTGCCAGATGGGCTGTCTGATGGGTAGTATTTTATTGCATCCTCACAAGGACCTGTGTGGGCAGGATAAATCCCATTTGGCAGATGAGAAAACTGAGATGTCAACAGGTATGGTCACAGGTATGAGGAGTCCAGAGCTTGAAGCAATCTTGTTGGATTGGTTTGGTGTTTTTCAAAAGGTGCTCAGTTACAATGAAGTGCCTGGTGATGGAAGCACAGTAGATACAGTAACAGGATCAGGAGCCAGAAGTGATAAGGAACAGGAATTTGCTGAGCGAGAGGATGTGTAAGGATGTGTGTCTGTGTGTGGAGGGGGTGTGGTATCATAAGGGGAGAATTTGGAGTTGGGTGGTTTCACAATGCATCTGGAAAAGTGAACAGAAATTGGAAATTGTAATGACTGGGAAGTCCAGTTTCCCAGTTGTGGGTGGGTAACATGTTGAAGGGAAGTGTCTAAGGAATTTTCCACCTGTTGTATGGATATTTGAAATTCACAGTCATTGAGGAAGCAATGAGACTAGTGAGTTTCCATTTCTTCCCAACACCAAAAACATACCACCTGCTTGGATAGGGGCAGTGAGGGAGGAATTAGGAAAAGGTATTTTTTCAAGTGGTCAGAAACCAGTTGCTGTTGCTCAATATCACTGCTCAGTGCTGAGATGGTCTGACTTCCGTTACCAAGAGATCACTCAGAATGTGGGGTGCTGTTGAGGAAGCAATTGGCTGCTGGGAAAAAGGTCACCCTCACACTTGTGTTTGAGGACAATCTAAAATGCCTTATTTGCTATGTGCATCTGGTATGTGATCTCTGAGATCACGAGAGGTCTATTTATAAAAAGAAAACAAGCTGTGAACTTACTCAGATTTCCCTGGGGTTCATTTGGGAATGTTCTTGACAGCAATATCTACAATCACATAACGGAAGCAAACTGAGGGCAAATTAATTAAAACAGAAGCCTTGGAAAACTCACAGAAGCTTGACACATAGCTGGACATGGGTTGCCCCTCGGAGTAGGAGGCGTCTGTATCTATTTTCTTTAAATGTGTTCTTTAATTTTTTATGTGTTTAACAAATATTTTATGTTTTAGAATGCACCTTATTATAGTAACTATAAGTTTGATTGCTAATTAGCTAAGGATAAGCCATGCATTTTGCTATATGTTTTCCATTTATTTATGATATATTTATACCTGTTGTAAAGATTTATGAGACATTTACTAGAGTCACACACTCATCAAGGTTAGATACACACCAAAAAATTGTCATGCATCAAGAAATGAAAATCAAACAATAAACACATTCTGAAATGTTAATTTTCTCATGCAAAATTATGTGATGGAAAAATTAGAGTGCGTATATACTTTTCATGGGGAAAATCATAAAAGACTACGCTAGTAGGAGACATTTAACAGCTATATGAATCTTGTAAAAGAATCAGCCAACGAGGGCCCAGAAAGAAATGTAAGGGAGTTAAAATTGTGGATGTTATGAACCCTTACTTAGGACTGGCTGAGTCCATGTGAGGGTGTTAAATTTAGAGGTTATCAGCAAAGGAAATGTTGTCATTTCCATAATGAGACTGTTAACAAATAGAGTGGAAGAAGAGAACCAGCAATGTGTGGGAAACCAAAGAAAGGACCTTCTTCATTTTTGTTCCTTCTAGTAATTAAATTATACTGCAGGAGCTCACCTAATTGCTAACCATGAGAAGAAAATAGCAATTTAAAAACAAAGTTCAATTTTATAGTTGCTTTACAATGAGAAAAATGAAATGCATTATGAAAGTTATTTTTAGTTAATGACAAAATTGTATTCACTCTTATTTAGGAATGAAAATATAACCCCACTAACTTTCAGGATAACAGTAAGTAGTTCAATAACATAAATAATAAAAAACAAGTATTACTTCAAACTATTCATCAGTGTGTTTTTCATTCTAGGAAAATAGAATTAGTGGTATTAACAGGGATAAAAAAAAGTCAGACTTTTCTATTTTAAAATTCACTAGAACTAATGTATGACTAAAATAATTTGATTCGATACTTGAAATTCATGTTATTGCATTTGACCATTGTGATATTCATTAGCCTACAGTAGCACATTAACATACACTTGTGATATGATTTTGTAGACTTTTAACAAAGATGAAAGAAAGGTCATGTACTTCACTTGAAGATTAGAAGTATGGAACACAGTATCTTTTTCAGAGCATTACTTCAATAAGGTTATATGAGGCTACAAAACTTCAGAGGGAATTCCCATTTGTGAACAGCAAAGATAGCTAACTTGTTATTTTGGTACTGGGAGCTGTAGGAAAGATATTGAGAAAAGGATCTATAGTCCAAACAAGTTATGTGATGAGTAAACTAATATAACATATTTTTGTTTCATGTTTGTCATTTATGATATGGAAATATTAGTAATAATTATCATGTTACAAGATTAAATGATTTGTAAATGAAAAATGTAAAAAAATGTAAACAAAAAAAATTATAGTGCATCTGCAATATATAACTGTAGCAGAAACCAATCATTTTTTATCATAATTTTTAATGCTGCAATAATTATGCTTTAAAATAAGAATATGTACTAATATTCACAAAAGGTTGGTACTAAATAGTAGAATAACAAATATTTTAAAGAAACATGAGGGAAACTATATGTATGAGTCCTCAAAATAATATTACAATTCTGGCAAGTTAAATCTAATACACTATAAAACACCTACTATGTAAACACCTACTATGTAATGGTACCAACACTTAACAAGAAACAAAGAACTATAAATGATGGGTAGGGGTGGTGTGCAAAACAAATAAAATAAAAAAGTTTTTTTAAAAATTCCTGATTAACTTTTCAAATACTGTTCACTTTAAGAAAACTTTCAGGTAAATATACATACAAAAATTTTTATTTACATTAAAAAATATTCACCTGAGTTTTTGTTAAAAAGAACAGTCCCTTGGATTCTTTAAAACTATAAAACACAAATTTTATTTCATTTGTAAATTTTTGTAACATATTTGGCCTATTATCTAAAATATATGGAATTCACAACTCAGATGGTGAGGCTTAAAATATTTTCAAAAATATTTCAATTGTAATACATTTTATGGAGTAAACTGAATTCCCAATGTAGCTTGATTATATTTAATGTATCACTAGCTCAAAATTATTTTCTTGCTTATTTCTGATAATCTAGTACTATGTATAGTGCCACATTTCTTTTATGCTTGAAGAAAGAAACTATTTGAATGTTTACATTTAAAAAAATTGCACAGCTTATGTTTGATAATTGCCATTAAATACTTTTGTTTACAATTAAACTCAGTGAGGTAGAGATCACATTTTGGTCTTTATTTTACAACTAATCTCATCTATCATAATTTCAGTCTGGTTTTGTAACTAGTTTATTTTGGAATATGAAATTAAATTAAAATATTAGCATAAATATTACAGCTTATATGTGGGTTCTGATTTATTTCTCAGTGTTTATTTAGGATTAACCAACTGATCTAATTTTAAACTATGGTCACTGTGAGAAAATAAGCTGACATCTTTTAAATTTGTTTACTCTTCTTTAAAATAAATCTACTTCATTTGACTAACATTAAATCACTCATATTTTAATCTAATTCTGGACACAAAATAGACATTTAGCAAATCAGAAATGTGAGGTAAACATACTTTCAAAATCAGAAAAACCTTGAAAATAATCCAGATTTTATTCTATATTTGCTGTATTTTTTTTTCAAGTCAACTGTATTCACTGATTATTGAGAAAAAAAAGCCTATGTTGCATGATCTACTCATACACACAAAATTTCTGGTAAATTAATTATTATTTTTATTTATAATTATATAAAAGTTACCTAGTCTCAAAATTTTATCTCATACCTACATTCTGTTAGCAAAAAATTCCTTTATTCTATTGATTAATTGTGTACACAGTTAAATTTATTTGTTCTAAGGACAAATTATCCTCAATTATCTAAGAAATCATCAATAATTCTTCATCATGTTGAAAGCTGACAATTCCAAAATTACCGAATTAAAGGAGAAAACCTAAATATAACTGTATCTGCAATTGGGTGTGCTTTTTTATATCCTAGGAACTTCAATGTGAGATTCATGGAGATGATTGAAACTGGAATCAATCAATGAAGACAAAGTAGTCAAAATAAAAAAAAAAGTCTCCTGTATAAATGCAAATTTATATACTTTCTCCAGATTCAATAGGAGGGCTTTATACAGATAATACATTTATTAAAATTATTCCGGGTAAAATGATTTTGATTTTTCTCTTTAAATAACTATATCTTAAAATGTGTAACTTGCTACGCGACACCTTTGCTATTATAAAAACATTATTAAGTGTTTCTTTATATAAGTATAATTCCCTGTAGGACAGTAAGATAAGTAAAAAATGTTAAAGTGAGTGACAATGGGATTGAATTATCCTCACTAGCTAAAAAACAACAACAACAACAACAACAACAAACCACATTAAAACCAATGGTAGAAATATTCTTATTTCTTCCAGTGGTTCTATATTTGCTCTCATCATATTCCTGGTACCATCAACATTTTCCATTATTGCATGTATGCAAACTTTTTAAATAGATTATCATAGCAATTTCATTTATGAATGTAGTATGCTTACTTATTCTTCTGTCAATACTTTGTACTACTACACATCTTTTAAAATTGTCTGGTTCTATCTGGCACACAGGAATCCCACTCTCATTTCTCCTGGTTATCAAACTTTTGAGAAAGCACACACATCTCTTAATTTTCTAAGTGTATCATCTAATTTTATTAATTTGTTATTAGATAAGAGAAACATGTGAGGCACTTAGAAACCTGATCTCACATGTGAAAGTTTTTTATCCATGAAGAATGAGGTTCCAAATGTTAATCAAAATTTCCAAAGGTATTAAACTACAGAAAGGTTTTCAATGGCAAGCCCAAGATTCTTATAAGGCACAATTTTGTTTCCCTATTATCAGTACTATATTGCCTTAATTCACTACTTGAACAAATGTCTATGTTTATCAACTTATTACCTTTTTCCTTTCACTTGTTTTATAAATACAAATCTTACCAATAATCTACTTCTTTCAAATATTTTATCTAATTTCAGGAAACAAATCTCGTTTTACTTGTGAAGTTCATGTGAAGGCATTACTGATTCATTATTATTTACAACTTACACAGCTTGTTGGGTAAACTATATATTAGAAATATGCATAAATAAACTTAAATTTTTAAAAATTATAAATCATTTTATTTGATTTCTATTTCTTAAAAGTTAGTCATCTAAATAGATGAAATCAAACCAAAATAAATCCTTGAAGTCTGAGACTGACTACACTTTTAGGGATTTGTGTGTGTGTGTTTTATAGTAATTCTCGTGGTTGACACTGGTCTACCGCACATTGCTAGGGAAACAAGAAGCAGCACGCCTTCTGTCTCTATAATTCAAATCTCATGTCTCCAACTCCATTCATGAAGCAATCATCAGAGGCACAGAATCTATGAGCTCATGCTTTAATGATGGGCATGGTGTAAAAACATAACATTTGTAAAGTGAACGTATAACCCCTGATACAATACACAGGTGTAAACCACCTTTACTTGAATGGATATAATTGGAGAGAAATTAATAAAATAAATTCCAATAAAAGAATAAAACAAAATTTATAAAGTCTTCCTAGTTAATACTGAAAAAATAACTGAGAGAATAATAATTGATTGAAAATAATATTTAAAACACTCAAAGTAAAATAAATATCCTTTCCTCTGTCAATATATATTCAAATCATCTAATAAAAAAAAAGGAGAAAGAATGGTTAAACTCTGAAAACTTTCTTTCGATATCTATGAAGGATAAAAAATTCTCATTATCAATTTTATGGAATCTCGGCGCATGGCATGCAATAAATTCGGAAAAAAAAATCATAGAGATAGAAAACAACCAAGTCAGTATTCAAGGATATTACAAGAAAACTATGAAGACATTTCAATAGCATCAAATAAAGACACCTAACCAACATATTATGCTTTTTAAATTAAATATTTGGATCAAATACTTAACAGATTTCTGCTTTAAATCTATGAATAGATTTTCAAATAGAAAACCTCAATTCCATTCTTAGTCTTATTTCTAGCATTTTATGATATTCTACATTGTATTATCAAGCATTACAGACAGAAGTGGTTTCAATTAAATCTAAATACACACAGGAACTGAGATTCTATAGAAAAATTCAATAGAATTTTTCTAAACTTTTTGGCCTACTTTTTATAATATATTGAATCAAATGGAAATTTGTGTTTATGAATATCATTGTCATCTCATTATTAAACACCCTGATAAAAATGACAAAAATGTGACACGGTGAATTTTATTTTCAATTTTTTTAAAAAAATTGTCATTACTTTTTAAACATGCATTCATTGCAATCACTGCGATTTTTATTCTGACAGTTATTTAGTATTGGATTAAATAACTGACCACTGAATAATCATATATTAAAAAAAAATTCGAATCTTACCTATTATATTTGGACTTTAAACAGAACATGCTATTAATTTTTGCTGTTTATCTAGATTTTAATTTTTCTTTTTGGTTAAATGATCATTAGAATTTTATATGAATTGTTATATTATCAATTGAACCATTCCACCTCTAATTTTTGATATTTTATTTTAAATTTTTTTTCTTGTAAATAAAACTTTCTTAAGTACATTTCATTTTCCCCTGTGACATTTTTTTGTGATATGTTTATAAAATAAAATAAAAAACTCACAATGTTATATTTCCTACTTAAAATGAGTGACTTCTGGCATATTATGATACAAGTCAATGACAAATATCTGCTTATTAATATTAAAGACTGATACTTTCTTCACTAATTGGAGACTAATTAAGAATAGTGTGCACAATATCTTGCACCCTTTACTTAGACTGTTTTAATATAACATATTTGAAAATTTTGACATGACAAAACTGCCAAATACTTGCTAATACATGTCAAATATATCATTTCTCTGCAATTAAATTCACATAAGCTCTTAGGCTTTAAGTTTTCAAGAGAAAAATTTAAGTGATGAGAAAGATTATAGGGATGGATGTACAAAAGCAAAATTGCCCAATACTGGTTATATACTATTTTAAATAAGACAAAGGCAGAGGGAAAAATAAGTATGTTTTCATAAGAGACAAGATAGCCTTTACCAATCAAGAAAATGCATTTGAAGCAATTACTAAAGAATAACAGCAGTCATTCTATTTGTATTTTGAATTCCTTTGTCTGCCAAATTAAAGTATGTACCTCTACTCTATAATTTACTACAGTAATTTTGGTTTATTTTTACATTTCCTTATATTACTAGGACACATGCTAATTTTTGAAAGCCTTAATGAATTCCAATTCTGAAGTCCAGAGATAAGCCTTCTCATTTTACCTTTTAATTTTCCCCATATATATATATATAATTTTCCCCATATATATTAATTTTCTCCATATATATGCATACATATACATATATATAACCACAGATACAGCAATGCAATTTGTTTTAATGATTAAAATTCAAGATATCTTTTAACACAATCATTTAGAAAATAATTACAAGACACAAAATTATGGGCATTTCAAATTTGAGGGTTATATAATGGACAGTTTTCATTTTCATACAGATACTTTTTAGCATTGTTTTATATTATAAATAGAACTGCAACCTTAAAGCAATAGGTGTCTATTGATTTTTTAACCACAGGACATTAAAATTTTATCCTTCATCATGAGTTTATCACTTTTTGTATACACATTATGCTAAAGTGCTTATAGAACTTCATTTCTAAGTGGAAAACCTATACTGCTTGGGAAAATAACACCTGCTATTTTTCTATATTCTATATTTTCTTGGGAAAATAACACCTTTCTATTTTTCTGCAGTGGGTTCCACATCTAGAGCAAGAGTGATGCTTTTATAAAATTAAAATAAATATTATCTCTTCAAATTTCCTTTTAAACTTTATCACTTCATTTTTATCTTTATCAATATCTTTTTGTTGTTGTTGAATATTTCCTACGTATGCAAATTAACTTTCAAATCTTAGTCACAGTTTCAACGTAGTTTATTGAAAAAAAGCAGAGAAGCAGGTACTGTAATGAACAACATGTAACTGGTGTTAGCTTCTAGACATAACACAAGTAAATTCCATCAAAGTTGTGTTCAGAAATATCAGGTATCTTTTGGCCCTCTTAGTTTCACAGGTCAGAGAGTCCTGTTTTCTTTATCTTTTTTCCCGTGTCTATTCTTCTAAATAAATGTGCCACTTTCAAGTTGAGAAAAAAAAAAGAGAGAGAAAAAGAAATACCAGCTTGCTATTTTATTTCATCTATAATGATCTATAGCATACAATATTTCTCACTAATGTAACAATATAATAAAACAGCCATCATAAGGAAGTAATAGTCTTCAGAAAGTTCTCTTTAATTACATGCAAATGAAAAGTATTAACAAATTTATCATTTTCTATATCTTTCAGTTTCTAATACCAGTATTTGCAAATAATCTTAGGTAATATGTTCTCGTTTGTAGCTAAAATACAGAAGCTCAAAAATCTTAATGTAATTCAAATGGAATTAATTTTTGCTTTTCAACTATTTTTATGTCAATTACTATGATGCTTGAGCCATTAGTGTTGTACAGCCAGGCTTTTTCTCATATGATAATTCTGGACATTTGATAATACATTTAGGAATGTTACAGTAAAGTGACTAAATTAATAGCATCCTAAATATAAAGTATATAATCTCATATCTGAAATACCAATTATTATTAAGAAAAACAATTTAATGCATATGGATACTATAATGACTTAAAATATACTTATGAAGGCTACCTATATAAACTACATCATTTTTATTTCATTCTAACACACAAACAAGAATCAGACATGAATGGAAATATCTCAAACAAGACAAATCTGTGAATTTGGAGGCCACAAATGTGACATTTAATTTTGACTTTACTTCCAGTTCCTTTCTCAGGATTGTCAGTCTCTTAGCCTAGATTTCTCATACACAAGTAGAAGACAACTTTCTATACATTTCTATTAAAATTGAGTCAGTCAACATAAAACATCAACACCGTGTCTATCATGATAAGTACTCAACAAATATTAATTCTTCTAATGAATGAATATATACTTAAATATATATTTCTATATATAATATATATTATGTATAACATAAAATATGTACATATATAATATATTAAATATAATATATATTTATATTTATCTTCATATATAAATAAATATAAATACATAATTATATATTTAAATATATGTTTGTTTTAGAGACAATTTGTAAATCTATAATTTCTATGTTTTCAGTTATTGAATCTATTTTCACATAGGAAATTTTAATAAAAGAGGAACATATGATTATTAGTAGGTACCTTATGAGAACAAGGCCTTCTGAAAGAAAGACTATCATACTCTTAGCAGAAATATAACCACAGACCAAAGAATGAGTTTTAACACCAGGAACTCCAGCGGGAGAATCTGCTCACAGCATAGGGACCCGAAAGGGCCCAGCTTTACAAGACTGACTCCTGTTTCAGAGGTAACATATCTGTGGGCTAGGGAGGATCCCGTGTTCAGAATGAGACTACCAAAGACTGAGTTTTAACACTAGGAACTCCAACAGGAGAAGCTGCTCACAGCATAGTGCTCAGAAGTGCTGGCATTGCTATGCAGCACTGGAACATACTAGGAAACCAACGACACTGACTACCCAAGTCTGTCAAGACACCCCAACCAAAAAGGTTTATACAACAAACCCTAGATATGCCACTAAATAAAGCCACATACTCAGGGGAACCGAGAAAACATGTCCATCTAAAAGAGGAGAAAGAACAAAAAATGAAGATAGACAATACAATAGAAACCACATATACGCACCACCTCCACTGACTGAAAAGGAATTTGTCCCCCAAAATAGCCAACAGAAATGATATATCTACCACAGCAGCACAAACACAAAGGCAATGATAACCACAACTTGGTTGCCTTCACCATGCCATCTAATTCTAGAAAGGTGGTGAATCAATACATAGAGCAAGCCTGAAGGGAAAACACAGGAAGGAGGAAGAATTCAAATGCTCAAGCAAGTTCTAAGAAGAATAACTCGCCACCAAAGGATACACAATCTGCAGAAATCAACATGGAGGGCATGGAAAAATACCTTATATGTCAGACAAAGAATTCAGAATATATTTGTTAAAAGCATCAAAAGAGGCAAGGGGAAATGGAAAAAAGGGAAAGCAAGAGCTCAGAAACTTTCAGTAAGCTAAGAGAAGTAGAAAAACATAAAAAGGAAAGCAGCAAAATGAGCATTATCATTCATGAACAGAAGAATTAGATTGAAACCCTAAATAAGATGAACTAGATACAGTTTCTAAGAGTAGCAATAGAAGAGCTAAAAAATGCAGGGAAAAATCAGGAAAGCAAATTAGAAGAAATAGAAAAACTAATTAGCACACTAGAGGACACACAAGTAGAGAGGATGAAGAAAGAAAAAGAGAAAAATAGTAAGAAGACAGAAGAAAAAATTTGAGATCTGTCAGATACCCTAAGGAAAACAAATATAAGAGCAATTGGAATCCCAGAAAGAGAAGAGAAAGACATAGATCCAAAAGGCTTTTCAATGAAATAATGGAGAATTTCCCAAATCTGAAGAAAAAAATGAAAATAGACATATAGGTAGCAAAAAGGACATTAGTATAATTTAATGAAAGAAAAAACACAGCAAGACACATCATAGTAAAACTTTCAAAAGCCAAAGATTAAAAAATATATATATGAGAATAACTAGAGAAAGGAAAAAGATAACTTACAAAGGAAAATCCATTAGACTGACTTCAGATTTCTCAGAAGAGATACTTCAAGCAAGGAGAGAATGGGACACATCTTCAAAACACTCCAAGACAAAAAATGTCAGTTCAAGAATATTCTACCCACCAAAAATGTCCTTTCTTTGTGAAGGAAAAATTAGAAACTTCTCAGACAAACAAAGCCTCCAGAAATTTGCTACTACCAAACCCCCACTCCAAGAACT